>KI575416.1:1047-12166 GCA_000500245.1 Cronartium ribicola 11-2
CTCCGTCTGGCTACACTCCCTGGCGTCTGATATCTTCCCACAGCTCCCCTGTCCTCTCCTCTTGTGCAACAACAGCTCCTTGGTTCATGTATCAACAGACAACGCGGTGAACAAAAGGACTCGTCACGTGGAAAGGGAATTTTATTACATTAATGAACAGTTATATAAGAAACGGGCGGTGCTGAAGTGGATACCGGGGGCGAAACAACTGGCGGATATACTAACAAAAGCACTGGGCCCACAGAAGCATGAGGAGGCAAGGAAGCAGTTGGGGATGGTTGAAGCGTAGGGCACTTTGTCTAGTCCTGGGGGGGAGTGTTGAGGTATGGGTACGGGTATATGGGGTTACAGGACTGAGACAAGTCACATGTACGACTACTAGCATAGTCCTATACGTAGATAGTTATATACCTCGCTTCCCCGGCCCGGAGCTTCCGTCCTCATCCATCTTTGACGGGAGTTATCCAACGAGCCGGGCGCGCGAGCGAGGCGAGTGAGAAGAGACGTAGCTTACCTGTCTACTCTTACAGGTTTTTCTGTCAGACTGTGTATGTATTGTATTGAGGAGACCTGACTTGTAAACCACAAGGGTTAGGTTTAAGTGGTTTCAAACATGAAACGTGTCAGGTACATACCAAGGCTGTATGCGACAGTGGTCAGCCGTTGCGCCTGTTTTTCAACATTTCACCTCACCAATCGCCCTGGAAACGACCGCTAGGATTGAATATTTGGTCACTTCATTTGCTTTCGTTAATGCAATCTACCTCACCTACTCTGGACTACCTGAACTTTCCAATCTCAGCTTTCTAGAGCTCTCCGACCCCTCGACCCCTGGACTCCAAGTGTATTGAAGGCGACCCAGATTGGACCAAAACTTGCGATTAGTTTTTTTTTTAGTATTATCGTAAGAAGGACTTTCACTCTTGAACATCTTTCATTAGTTTTTCCCAAATGATGCTCTTTATAGTAAAAGGGTCGATTCCAAAGCACGATGACCACAGTTTTGATTTGAGTTTAGCATTCGGTTTTGCTTCTGGCCTTTGGAACGCGTTTGCTTATATGTCGATTTTCAGACTTTGGCTACCCACTTTTACTTCCACCTGATAGCCGTATCGATCTTTTGCTCATCTACTGTCGCAACTCAGCTCTTAACTCATCTTTCACGTCTTTTTCCCGGTCCATCCTATGTCATATTATGCATGAAGGCTCAAAGGATTTGTTTGATCGTAAGGCAAGACGAATATCAAATATCTTGGTCGACTTACGATTGATTTTTTTTTGTGATCCGTTGGATGATGCTTTTTCTTGATCTTTGAACCACTTATCTTTCTCTTGATCTATAGGATTTGGTTCATTGGTTTTGATTTAAGATCACTCGGGTTTTGAAGAAACTTAAGGAGGTTGGCTTTTAAAGCTCTTTGATGTGTGTTTACTCACGCATCGGCGAATCGAGAGAACAGACTGATATTTCTCACTCATTCGTAAAGGCAAGAGCTCACAATTTTGAAGACCTATTCCTGCTTCGATCGATTCACCATTTGGTGGACCATCGTGGTACTTATTAGGTCGCCCTTCAGCCAGTCAAGCCTGATCTCGAGCTCCTCTGCTAGTTTCAGCAGTCGAATCTTACTCTTGTTTTTCAGGTGGCCACGGAATGGAAATACGCGTCTCTATGGAGACTCGTACCAGGAGGGTAGAACACTCATGCCATTGAGACACCTTTCATATTCTCGTGAAAGACAAGTCCTCAGTCTTGTGACTCGAGAGATCCATGAGTCTGATCAAGATGGATGAATGGCTTACACACTGAAGGCTTAAGAAGCCTGAAGGGCAACAAGCAGATAGCAATGTGATTTATCTTCTTTTCATTTGGAGGTCAAAGAAATGGGAAGGATGCCATGCTTTCGTTGATTTTGGCATCTGTGTTCGTGTCCAGCGCTGGTCTTTCGGCCATCGTTTGCTTCTCTCGCCTATCTATCATTGAGGTCTTGTCTTTACTTTGGGTACATGAGAACACTTTGACAAAATGTCAACCTGATGGGATCCTCTTTAACTCTGTCTTTGGATTCCTTGCATTGCATGAATGTCTCTTTGATTCGAAACTAACGGTTTATTTATTTATTTATTTTGACCATTTTTAGGGTCTCCGCTCTCTTGACGCACTTTTTCTTGCGCTTGAACGATCGACGCGCCTGACTTTTGTCTTTTGGCCGTATAATGGCATCCCGGCTAGCCTTTCTAGGCGACCTCAGCCCACTCTTCAGCTTCTTTGCCTGGTGGTTCTTACCTGGCTATTTGTCTTCCTTCGCACTTGGTCTCTTTTACCGCTTTTGCCCCTCGTACCGCCCTCCTGCATTACCACCTCAACCTACGGATGCAAACAACAAGCCGGTTTTCGATCCGCTGTATGAAGTCCGCAAGTTGGCTCAGACTGACCACCTTAAACGTCATCGAACCGTCGCTCATGCATCCGTCATTGCCATCTACCTTATTTACACTGTCCTAGGCACATACTCTAAACAAGCTGGAACCAATTATTACTCTACACTTGGACTTCGATCTAATTCTATTGCTATCAATTTACCTTTTCCTGGTACACAGCAGACGGCTGTGGTACCTAAAGCTTTACCTCTTTCACCTGGTCAACTCGATGAGTCTGGGCTCAAATCACATTGGAGAAAATTGGCTAAAACGTTTCATCCTGATAAGTTAAATCCTCCAACGGACTTGGAAAGTGAAGAAGAAATTTTACAGTGGAAGAATGATGTAGAATCAAAGTTTATTGGAATGAGAGAGGCTTATGAGACTTTAAGTGATGGAACTAAGCGGTGGGCATATGATAGGTTTGTTCAATCTTTTGTTTACCTATCTCACTTCTCTTCTAGGTCAACTGATTACTATGCTTGATCATTTTGGTTTTTGATTGATCAGGTTCGGGCCCGTGAGCGGAGCGTGGAAGACTTGTGTGACACTACGTGAATTTCTTATCGAAGGTATCAAGATGGCTGCACCCTTTTACACTTTCACAGTTGCTTCACTATCTCTCGCTGGTAGCTTACGCAAGACTGACCCAGGCGCATTTGTGAGTGTTTCCCTTTTTTTTAGCTCCTTGAAGTTTTCTTAAATTTTATGGAGCTAATCATGATCCTTGTCTTGGTTCCGCAATCCAGTGGCGATGGGCAATCCTCTTCTGTATACTCACAGCCGAAGTTCTATTGATGACCTCCACCACGACTTCTTATGTCTCTACCCTCTTATCTTACATCTTTCCTAACCGTGCCACCTTCGAACATATTGCACTCCTGCGTCAGATCTTTATCGCTTCATCTTGCGTTGCCACTCAACTCAGTGGTATCCGTTATCCTCCTCCTCCACAACTAGACAAGACCCAAAACTTTGGTGACCTAATTGCTCCGATCGTGCCACTACTTGATCATGCTCAACAGTTTTCGAATCTGGCCAATACAGAAGTGGTGAAGATGATGTATAATGATCTATTTCCTATCCTTAATGATGGTGACCCAGAAAACGAGACAGGTCGAAGGCTCAGTCTGGCAAGTGAAGGACCTAGTACAGTGGCAGAAGAGAATGAAGAAGCGAAAGTGGATGAAACATTGGAAGATGTAGAGATGAAAGAAACGATCAAGAATTTGAAAGAGAAGATGTTAGATGTTCGTACGATTTTTTTTGTCGTATAATAATCCCCTTCGTTTCACACGCAAGTTTATTGACGGGAGGGTTTGGTTGATTTGATAGGTCTTTTGTGATCTTCGGCTTCAATCTGATGAAACTGGTCGGGCTGCTTGGAACCAAGCTATACAAGAAGACGCCAAACGACAGAATCAGGGGAAATCTCCAACACCCACACCTCGCTTTCGTCATTGAAAAATTCAAAAACAACAACAGCGAAGGTTTTTTTTTGTTGTATGTTATTGTGTGTTGTAAGACCAGAATGAAATCACCTATCGAGTGAAAACCATAGAAGAATCTGTTACAATACGCTTATTACTTACTGACAAAGGACTTTTGATCCACCATTTGTCTTTGTTTTCTTTTTTTCTCCTTCACTTGTGCATTTCTTCCTTTCTTCATTCTCTATCTCGTTTTTTAGGGCATTTTCTTTACTTCTCATCTGTGTATACTTTTTTGGTCTAGGAGGGGGCGGATGAAGGGTTATTCGTGCTTTTTTTTTTGTTGTCTACTTGGAAATGCTTGAAATAGGATTTTGATTGCTTTTTTTTTCTCCTTTTTAATTACTAAATTCTTGATTATCTGTGAATAAAGGATATCGGGTGTAAAGTCTGTCATTGGGTTGATTTATGAGTAAGTCTGATCAAACTCATTCCAGGACTGTGGGTACCATGGTTGATGACTTACTGTAAAGCCAATTTTGTTGAGCAATATTGGTGAGCCAATGAAGTTGTTTACCTCTGGCTCAGCTCATATTGTTTGAATGGGTACTTTAGAAAAAAGTAACAGGGGCCTGGGTACCCCTTGTCACACCATCATCAAAAATGTACTGGTACAACTCCTGGCAAAGCTTGTACCAGGACATCTGGTTCAGGACGGACATGAAAACTGGAGGTTTTTCTATAGCATAAAGTCGGTGATCTTGTCTCTGGTTTTTCACTGTGCCTGTCTGGAAAGCCGGCAACTTTGGGCTTTGATGAGTACAAAGGGGTGCCTTTATATCCTCAAAGAGTTCCAATGTCAAGGGCTTTCTCTCAATTGGTATTGTGTATGTATAATGTTATTGTTGGAAATGGTGTGTGTTCAATATGAATCTAGCTGATTACTCTCATCTTTCTCTTAACAGTTAAAAATGCTCTGCCCTTTTTTGTTTGAGTCTTGGATCTTATAGGTATAAAAGCTGCACCTTTTGTTTGTTTGTTTGTTTATTTGTTTGTCCCTCATCAAATATATCATGAAAATCTTTCTTAATACCTTCAATACATCAACTTGACAACCTACTCAATTTGATTATCTTTAATTTTGAAGAAATTTATATTTATTTGCTTTTTTTTTGTCATCATCTTGTGTCTATGGCACTTTTGAGTATACCTTTTTCTTTTTACATACCATCCTGACGATCTGTTTTTTCACTTTTGGTTTAACCAAGAAGAACCTTCTTTTCAACTTATTTCAAACAGGAAACAAACGAAACCTGTTTATTGTTTTTTGTATCTTATCTTTGAGAGTACCATGAAAAAAAAAAAAAAAATACCCATACCATTATCACATTTGAACTCTTGTGTATTGCTTCCTTGCTCAAGGGTATATAAGCTCAGTACTTACAGGATGCTGATGATGGTGCAAGGTGATATTGTGATTCCTAAGGGTACAAAGCCTCTTTTTTGATTTTTTCTTACCCTCCAGAGCTCTTGTTTTATGGGGCTTCCCAGATGAATATGATGGTTTTTAATTTGTTCACAAAGGTCTTCTTCACTTTGAAAGTCACTTTCCCCCACATGTATACTATTGTGTGTAAACCTTTGAAGCTGCTACAATATAAACACATCAAACATGAAAAGGGAATCAAACTTGTTGTCTTTGTTTACGTCTCTCTCTCTCTCCTTTGCCTGCCCCTGAATTTCTATAAAAAAAAAACCCCTAGATAATATTCTACTTTGTCATTTTGGAAAGGTTTTTAGGGGGGGTGATTTCTGCTTTGTTGTTGTCCATTTAGAGTATGCTCCGGTCTTGTTATGCTTGATGCAAAGGTTTTTACTTTGAAGTTTGTTTTAGCTGACGGATACGTGGGTAATCAGTAAGATCATCCCAGGGGCTGGAGCGCGGACCTTACAGTTGATAACTTGAGTTGAAGCATTGATGAGTTAAAATTCAGATTGTCAGAGTTTTTAAGTATGGCGAGTGAGGCAAAGACGTTGTACATCAGGTTATGGCCTCCAGTTGTGGTGCTAGACTGTCTCCTTCCGCTGATGAGGGTGTTGTGGGTGTGTGAAGCTTGTTGAGTAATAATGGGTGTCAAGTCAGTACATGCAGTACCAGAGACCAGAGCGCAGTTGATGACGTCAAGGGAGGGTATCAAACATTCAAATCACACTCTCGCCGCTGACCACCCAGCCCTCGATCGGTTCCTCAACATTGACTTCAAACCACTCTACCACTGCCCATATCCATCGATAGCATCCACCATACCCCGAGTCAGCAGAGCCTGTACTGTAGCTCGTCAGGATGGCTTCTCAGACTAACTTCAATTTACCACCGGTCACCCTCCATCTGCTGTCGGGTGCGGCTTCAGGACTAGCATCCTGCGTCCTCTTACAACCACTTGATCGTGAGTTTCGTTTGAGACTGGTTAACGAAACTGATTTGCCAGCTCTCATCTTCTTCAATCGCTTTGGGCTCTCTTTAACAGTCGTCAAGACTCGGATGCAGCAAGGACAGTCGGGAACGGTATTATCAAAGGGCCAACCGGGGGTCGCATTACCTGCAAGGTATCACTCAATCTTGGTTAGAGTGTTTTGGTTCATCAATCTCAGCGATTTGTAGGATGCTCGTCTCATCTTGCTACTGTCTTTTCAAACGGTATGGCTCGATAGGACGCACGTCTTTGAGGTAGCTTCAAGGGTCGTTAAGCAGGACGGAGTGTTAGGGCTATGGCGAGGGACATCACCCACAATCGTTCGGTGAGTGATCCCTCACATTCACCACCTTAGCCTTTGAACGACCGACGCAGCTATCTGACTCTGTTGCGTTTTTTTTCCCTGGTTCACAGGAACGTACCCGGTGTCGCGCTCTATTTCTTTTCGCTAGCCGAGTTGAGGAGGTTTATGACTACCATTCCAATTTTCTCTCAAATCGATCGTCATCCCAAATCTCCTTCAAATAACGTCACGATCTTGCCTAGACTCTCACCTATGGGAGATCTGGCGGCCGGTATGATCGCGCGTACGGCGGTGGGTTTCTTGTTGATGCCTATCACGGTGGTCAAGACCAGATTCGAAGCTAGTACATTTTTCTTACTCCCTTCACTTACCTTCTCTCAACTACTTCCCGTTCTCTTCTATGTGAAAATTTGGAAGGGTCTGCAGACTTACTCTGAGGTTTCTGGTTAACTTTCTTACAGTCCAGTCTATATTCATACCCATCTATAAACTCAGCATTTGTAGACGTGGTCAAGAATAATGGCTTAGTCGGACTTTGGCGTGGATTTGTACCTACGATGATCCGAGACGCTCCTTTTGCAGGATTGTTTGTGGTAACCTACGAGCGAGCTAAAGCAATGCTCCAATCGACTTCCCTCATTACCGAACCAAGTCTCATTCATATGATCTCAGCCAGTACTGGTGCAACAATGGCAACGGTATTGACAACCCCTTTTGATTTCATCAAGACTCAACAACAGCTCAGACCTGGTATCCATAATGGACTTTGGATGTCAGTGAACACAATCTTTGGGGGTGAGAAAGCAAACTGGATAATATTTTTTCGTGGATCGAGCCTCAGGCTGGTTAGGAAAGGCTTGAGCTCAGCGATCGGATGGTCGATCTAGTTTAGTCCTTTGCTCCTTCTTCTCACCATCACTTTTAAAACTTACTAACATAATATGTCGGTGTTGTGTTTCTCAGTGAGGGATTGATACGAAGATGGGCAACAAAGTGATCACCTAAATTGTTTTTGTCATCTATAATTCTATTTCAGTATCTTGTATAAGCTTTGTATTTAAACAGAAGGCATTTGTACAATACAGAAAGTTGATCAACGTCCTCTCAGTTTCATTTATATTCAGTTTTCTTTATCGTGTTGCGTCATATAAATACTGATTATCTTATCCCGCTTAACATCCAACATTGCACTTGATGGAGAAAGTTACCTTTGGTTTGGTGAACTCTCACCTTCCCTTGGTCATATTCTATATCTCAATCGTGGGCGGCTTGCTTGATGGATGTATGTCAAAACACGTGATCTGATCTCTAGCGTTTATGTGCAACAAAGCCGTCTTATGTCGGGTTCAAACCCCTTGCATTGATTTATCGGTGGACATGTCCAAGTTAATTCACATCTAGGGTAAGTCCGAAAACAGTGGAAGGTCTAGAGGCTCACATGCAATCGTTATTTTCCTGCATTAAGGTCGCTAAGGACCAAAGTAAGCATCAGTCTGGGGTGCGCCACTGAGACGAGTGTTGTGTTTCGGAACTCGATACTCACCAAAAAAAAAAAGAAACAGCTGTCTATTCTCCCAAAAAGACATAAGTCTTGACAAACAAGTGTATTCGTTGTTTGTCTATATATATATATCATTTGGGATACATGACCAAAATTGCAAAACAAACTGTAAATTTCACATCACTCCTGCCGTCTTTTTGTTGTTGTTGTTGTTGTTATTTTTTTTGTTTTTTTTTGTTTGATTGATTTTGAGAAGTTTTAGATTTTTTATTTTTACAAAACAGTTAAGCTCGCCTGAACAAAAAAAAAAAAACACCACCCCCCCAAAAAAAAGGATAGCTGTTCTTTTCAAATATTGTTAAAGTTGGTATAAAATTAAGTGTTACTGTCGAGGTTTAAAAGTACGAAACGACACGAAAAAAATAAAAAAATAAAAAAAAAAGAAGAGGAAGAAGAAGAAGAAGAAGAAGAAAATGATTTGATTATAAAGTAAATTCTCCTCATAAACATTTGACTGTATAAGTACTATAATGAAGTGTACAAAAAAACAATTTGTCCTTTTTTTTTTTTTTTGAATAAATAAATAAATTGAGTGACGATAGACTTATTGAGGCGTAGTTGAAGGTTTGAAAATAATATAAAATTTTAAATTTAAATATAAAAAAAAACTGTACCGATATGTCTTCTCAGTTAGACAGACCTGCGAGATCAAGAATTCAAAAATGGTTACATGACAAGAAATTTCAAGAGTGAGCAACCGGGTTGGTAATGCTCAGTCTTGAAGCAGGGATGTGGGTAACGTTTGTATGATCAAATCTGACTAACCTTTCGAAGCCCTTCTTCTCACCATATAATACCCTTTGCTTTCGCTCGAGTTACGGTTTACCTTCAAGTTGGTTTTGTTTCGTTTGGTTAGAAAATTCTCCACCGTATCACGATTGGTCACACTGACCACCATCACATTGTCTTCATCATCGAATCCAGCACCATCATCACCTCTCACAATGCCACCTTCAATGAGAATGTCTTTCCGTTTCGAAAACTCAAACAGTTTCACATCTCACACCTTGCATGTGATGAAGAAGAGCCCGAGACCTCCTTCCGGACCCTGCCCTAAATTTACCTGATACGCCCCTCCCAACCCCTCAGGCTAATGGCGATCACATCATGTTGGACGAGGTGCTACCGCCCGCAGAGGATGCACCCGGCGAAGAACAGGAACCTCCCCCGGACGACCCCAAGCCAGAAGCTGATGGCTAAGGGGACGACGGAATCGACCAACCAATCCCTACACCTCCGCCTCCACCGCCCCGTAGGTCAGAGCGGGAGCGCAGGCCTGTTGACAGGTTCAACCCATTGGCGAGCCATGCTTTCTGGGATGACAAAGATGTCTTCACTCGACCGCATACAGAACCCGCCTACGCTTTTGCCACGGGGAAGACTGTACGCCTCCTACATGAACCAATAACCTACAAAGACTCTGTGAACTCACCTGAGTGTGAAGAGTGGTGTAAGGCACGCCTCAAAGAGAGGAAGAATATGAAAGGGAAGAAGGTATGGACCCTTGTCCCACGTCCAAAGGACCATCCGGTTGTAGGAGGTAGATAGCATCTTCGCATCAAGCACATCCCGGACAGAACCATCAGCAAGTACAAAAGCACAGTACATGGCAAAGGGCTATACCTAGACCCACGGAGTGGATTATGTTGAGATGTGACACACCCGGACACATCTCCAAATGTTCTGTATGCCTCAAACATGTCAACAAGTGACATGCCTGTGACATGTTCAGTCTCCTTTTCACTGTCCCTCGGGGCAGCAACGTGGAAAGCTTCTTCATACAAGCTTTCCATCCTTTGCTCATCAACCACTCTCTCACGCATTACTGCTCAAGAGTGCTTGCTGACTTGCTGCCCCAGGTCAGTGACAGTGGACGAGTGGATCACCTTAAGAGATTACACCAACCGGTAAACCCGCATCCTATTGCACTCTGGTAGCCTATGCTGCCCCAAAAGGGTACAAAATACACTCAATGAATGTGATTGTGGCCTTCCTCAACAGCAACCTCAAGGAAACCATTTACCTTGAACAGCGTAAAGGCCATTCCAAAGGTACTGAGGAAGAAGACCTTGTTCTCTTACTTAGCCAAGCACTCTACGGTCTAAAACAGTTGACTCACAAATGGAATGATGAATGTAAGACTAAATGTATAGCTACAGGCTTTGTTCAATCACCAGCCAATGAAGGTATCTATATCTAAGCTTGTGGCCCCAATGATATTTGCACTTTCTACCTACATGTGGACAACCTAGCAATCACTGGCAACAAAATCCAGTTCTGACTGCACCATGTTTTAGTTTACACTCATCCCCAAGTCACGAGGATAATCAGCTCACCCCTCATAAACTTGCTTTTTGTGCTGTGCCTTTAGTTCAGCACACGGGGCTTACTCTTCAACACTATCTTAGATCCCAGTGTTGCAAGAAAATCTAGACGATCCTTCTCCTTGTACGATTGACTCGAACCGAAGCCGTATATCTCGGACGAATCGTGATCCTTGGCGCCGTATTTCTTATCTGAACCTTTGCTCTTCTCGTCTGAGTGCGAAGAACCTTTAGCGCCGGCCCCGTCTTTGTAAAAAATAAAAAATAAAAACTTTCGTCAATTCATAAACATAACATGGCGGCTGGAAAATCAAAAATGAAACGCGACAAACATTCGGACCCCTTCTTTAGACCATATCCTTTGCTCTTGCTTGGTTGTGATTGTTGACCTTTGCTAGGTTTTCTGTCTTTGTGCGAATATTTTTCTCCGTCCTTTTCCTTGTGAGTTGAGCGGTGTTTCTCTAAAGATTTTTGAACCGAATCTTTGATCGCCTTCTCGAGTTTCTTCAAAGATTCCTTAACGCTGATCTCTTTTTCGTGCCATTGACTCTTAGAACCTGAGCCGTAATATTTCGAGGATTCTTTATAAGTACCGTAAACTTCTT
>AWVX01051029.1:0-10330 GCA_000500245.1 Cronartium ribicola 11-2
ACAGCACAAGGCCCATGTGAATTCCACGTGAACCCATAGGGACATTTTTGGCGACGTGGGGATCACACGGCGATCGCCCCGAGGTGTACTGGCGGGGGGGTTTAGGATAGCCTCTGAGTTTCTTCCTTACCCTAACCCCAGTGACACATTTCTCAAAAAAAATGTTCAACAAATGCTTTATTGGCTGTAAGTATCTGGCCACAACAGGGCTTACATCTGTTTCCCCAAATTTGGCGGCAGCCCTAAAATTATTTAACAATAGGGGCTGCCACTGCACAGGGTTTTTTCAGTAAATTTGGAGGGGGTGAAACCTAAATTTAGCAATAGAGTTAGACCCACTACGGATGCTAATAGTATGTCTTATGGGTTTTTATTTTATTTATACTGCATTACTTGTTTATAAACATATAGCACTTATAGAAAAAGCCTATAGAATGAAATACAAATATGAAAGCCTCTTCCTCCGATGAGTTATGTACTTTCTACCGCTTGTATATTAGCCCTAGGTTCCTCTTAGAGGATGAAGACACTTTAGTCAATGTCTGAGAGAACACCCTAACCCATGCTAACTTGTTTCCTGTCCCAGTCGTCCATGACTTATGGGTTGTCTCCCCACTTTTCCTTCAAATATCTTGCAAGTAGCCAAAATTGTATGGCTTTTTTTATGGAGTATATCATTGGTCAGACTTAAGTAAGTAGGACTTGGTTAAGCTTGGGCAAAGATGGGTTGTATCAGAGACAGCTATAATTATATTAACACTACGGGCAGGAAACAATTTCAACACGGATTGAAACGAGTTGCGGTAGTTCCAAGGGTCCTGGCTTAGTGGTGGATCACTGCAACTATGACGGATGGGGATCAACAAACTTCATCAGTCCCTCTCTGCAAGTGGTACATACCCGGAGCTTTTCGGAGCGGGACTGTTCAAGTTCGGGGCACCAAGGACATGAAATGGCTGTGTACTTATCACGTTTTTGCTTCCCACCAGACTTGAGAATCAGCCGGCAGCTGAATGCACCCAGGCATGCAACAACACACCCCAATAGTCCAAGAGACAGATATACTTACGGGGGCTGATTCTACCTTCAGAGGCCTTTCTAGCCAGCTGGGTTCTGCGTCACTACACAGTCTCTCTCCAAAATCGTTCGGCATGAATCGAGAAGACAGAGAGACTGTGTATGTGTTATCAGGGTAGCCAGCGAGCTTGATGCGGGAAGCGCTGTTCTACGGTCAGACACTTGAACTGTCGAGTGTGGATAGCCATCAGGCATCAATTTGGATCTATAGCTGGTTTATCGCTGCTTTAGACGTCTATACACTCCTGCCTAGGTACATGTGATGTATACACTGCTGGTTTCGGATTATGATGTGATTGATGACTTCTTTGACTTGTGGTCGGAGTTCGTTTTGTTGATCCTTGCTCAGATTACACTTCTGTTTTCTTCCGGACAGACGAATCAGGGTGGTCCAATAAGAGATCCTATTTTGAGCGCGCGGTCACCTTCAGGTCACCCTGTCAAATGCACACCTGGCAAGATTGATTGAAGCATCGACTATGGGTGGCCCTTTAACCTATCTCGCTACTGTAGCAGGAGATTGGACACCGATTTTGTTTTGTTTTCAAGAGCTGGGTTCGAATTGAGCCAAAAGCTGATGTGCGCAATCAGCTGAGGACTTTTCAGGGTTCAGGTGAGCTTCACTGGGCACGCTGCATGTGATTTGCAAAGACTTACGGAGTCCTAGACTATAGTCTCCACATTGAACTCTCAGTTATCTTCTCCGAAGGTCAGATTTCGAGGGGATCGGGATGCAAAGGACAGGATCGGCATACACTGAACAGATAGGTACGATACTGTAGTCACTACCTGATGGTAGGATATTTCAAGCATGCTCTGGAACCCGAACGGTGAGATGCAAGCATGCTGGACTGCCTAGAGATGCTGATTGAAGATCCGTTGGATTATCGGCTGAAGAAAAGCCTTAAAAGGATGGGGAAATTTTGTAGAGAGCTCAAGTGCCTCACTTGTCAACAGAGGAGCTGACTTTGTACGTCGTCAAAACCCTTTTTTATCCTCTATCAGTTTGCTTTCACTATATTTTGAAGAGCTTATCCATTTTTGTAAGACATTCCCTCTTAATTTTCGACTGTTGCTGACGTGTGGTCCGGCTTTGATAATCGTGAAGTGATCCACACTCACTAACCCCGTCTTCAAATTTGCAGGTCAAGATTCATTTGCCGCTTCGAACCAAAAGATGTTGTTCCGAACACACATTTCTCTCATCCTGTTCTTCATGTGTTTGGTCATTAAGATTGTAGGCAGTTCGAAGATGCGAGTTGTCCGGCCACGAGGTATCAAATGCGGAGCCAAGAATGTTGCCCGGTCCAAGCAGGAAGCTGGATCGAACGTCAACGTGCCGGATCATCCAGAATGGTTAGTGTTTTTAATCCATAGGATTTGCGTCTAAAGCGAAAAAAACAGGTATTACCCACTGATGCTCTCTTTAAAGGTCGTATCTAAATTCAATTCCATGGTACAAGCATGATCCAACGCAGCAAGATCACGCACGGTATGTCGGTCAAGCTTGAGATTTCTCGGATATTCTGAAAAGCAAGCATCTGGTCGAAACCTGAGAGAAATCCTAAGATGATGTCACCAGTTTTCACTCCTATCTCTCCATGTCAGCTTATGGAGATTACCGAAACGAGTGTCGCGCGACTTTTACCAAGGGATTTAAGGTCTTGGAAGATTTTTCGACTGACATAGGGCAGACCGGTTTTACGGCATGGATACCAGAAATGGTGCGTCGTCGTTATATACACTAAACGTACAAACATTTGATCTGATGTGAGCTAGATTGTGACAGAAAAAAATCGTGATTGTCTTTAAAGGATACGGGTTGGTGTTTCTTTTTGAATCATGTGGATGACAAACATTGATATTCTCTTCTTTTCTCCTACCTATCACAGAAATTACCCAGAGCTGTAAGACTCTCATACGTTCAAGAAACGTTTATCTTGATTTCGAATATACTGATTCATGCCCATACGAAGGAGTTGGGCGCCGGGTTCAAGTGAGCTGATAATTTCAGAGTTTGAAGACCAAATATGCAGCGCTGACTTGTTTATTTATTTTTTTACTTGAAGTCGAGGATTTCGTAAGTGACTGCACTGGGTGCAAAGTTGCCCAAGGTATTCGAGATCTCTATCTAGCAACAAAGCGTTCCACAAATGATTTTGCAATAGCCAGAAAAGCCGTCGCAAGAACAGTAAGTCGTGATTTTGATTGCCACCGTTGTATTCCTGTCCTAATTTTGGCGAGGAGGTTTCAACTTCACCAAGGGATGAGGTACAAAGATCTCAAGCTAATGGAAAGAAGTATGAATATTAATTCTAGGGACTACATTTTTCTGTGACGGGACACGGCATTGGTGGCGCGGTAGCTGCGTTGGCTGGGTTGGATCTGGGTGCCCGCAACCTTGTGTAAGGCACCATCAAGCTTCGTCCCCATTCGGAGGCTAAGGTTCACGTCATGACACTTTTCCCAAAAGTCACTATTCACACAACCAGGGAACACCTCGGGTATTCAACCACGCAGCTGTCGTGCGGTATGATAATTTGTTTCAAGTGCTCTCTGGTCAAAGCTTAGTGCACGATAACGATTTCATGGTTCAAGTAAGTAGTGATACGATTCTTGGTCGGACGAAAGAATGTTTTTTATACTCATTAATCAGTCCCCCTCCAATTGATTCAATCAGAGTATTCCCGTCGGGCAGTATTATCACTTAGGTACGAAAGTTCAAGTGAGCGGACCAAAACAGAGATGGCTCGTGAATTGTTATGGCAGTAACGTAAGTCTTGTTAAATATAATGATGTACCATCCAATTGGAGCTCGTGCCTGTCTAACAGCTCCTAAAAAAAACAATCTGAGCAGGAGAATTCGACTTGCCTTGGTGACGGAAGTAGCGTCTCTGACCACAAAAGCTATTTCACACCTATTGCAACTTGTGGAAGCGCCGACAAGGTGATTGCTCTGGTGACCATTCAAACTTGAACTGTACTGATTGTCATTAAAAACAGGGCTTCTGAGTGACCTTCCGATAGCAATTCATGATCACGTTTTGTAATACTGAGATAGCATACCACTTTTATCAAGCTACACGATTTGAAAACTCTCACCAGCTAGGGGGAAAGGACCTCACAATTCAGGTTCAGGACCAGCTTGGCAGTTGTTCTTATGAGTTATGTATATCTTGGCTACGGTAGATGTCTCCCCGAATGCTTACCTTTTGAACACACCACCAAACACCACTTTCGATATAATCAAATACATTTTAATGATATTAATAAAGGGTTAGAGCTGCTCGGTGGCTGTTGACGTAAGGTCAATGCTAAGCAGCACACGGTTCGAGTGAGAAGGAAGGAAGACAGTACCTGCTCGGTGGCAGAGGAACGAGGTAAGACGAGACGAACAAAGCGTAGTGATGAGATGAGAGAAAAAACAGCAAGGATCGCACACAAGCTCGAGTATTTATACTCGTCAGGAATGTTGAGTGTTCTCGAGAACCGTACAAAGTCTGTTACCACATTCAGGCGTAGCATGGAATGAAAAAGAATGAAAAAAAAAAAAAAAAGTAACCAAAAGGGAAACCCGTAAGCATATCCGGTCCAGCCTTGGTGAAACCCTCAATGTGCCTCATGGTTTGTTGTAAATGGGTAAGGCTGCCCCTTAGGCCAACAGGGGACATGTTTTCAAGAGGTTAAGTGGGCTAGATTAACTATTACACCGAAAGGGAATCGGGAAACGTGTTGGCCGGTGTAGTGTACCTAGTCCATATTCTAAGAAGATTAACTTTTTCAAGTCTGTACTTGGGTTTCTGATTGATATATCTTGAGACCCCAATAGGGAAAAATTGATCACTAAGCCTATTTTGAGATGCCTTTATGGAGCTTTTGTAAGTAGAAAGGGTCTCTTGTTTGGAATAGTAATTCCGAACACCAACCACCCCAATAATGAGTATGCAGGGACAAGCTGAAAACTGAGATGGGTTGATGGCATCACCCATCCTCATAGTCATCTGGGCTGAAAAAAAATGAATATTACTGTACTTTTGATGTTTGTGATTCCATGATGATGATCAACATCTCTTTGTCCCGAATGGAAGGAGATTTGATCAATCAAGATCAGTCAGTCAGGATCAGTTGCTTATGATTTTGTGAGGGTCAAAAATAAAATAAAAGCCTGTGCTCTGAATTGTTTTTGGAGAGTATGTAAATAGATTGAGATAATTTATTTTACATTACAGTGAGTGGTTATACTGAGATGATGATAGCATATATTGGAAGGAAGAACAATGAGTCTGTTTGAATTTAAAACTTTTATAAATACATAACCTTAAGTTTGAGGGAGATGTTTGATAAACTGTCAATGGTGGGGATGTGTGATGAGTCTAGTCAATGGTACAGTGTGAAAGGGAGTTGAGGGAAACTGAAGGAGGATCTTCTTGAGCTGTCTGTCTGTCTGTCTGTCTGTCTGAGACTCTACAGTTTTGATGAAACCGTTGATTTGTTCTCAAACTGTGTAAACCCTTTGTGTTTTGATATTTTATTTTATTTTATTTTATTTCTGGAGTGTTTAAATAAATACTCACTTCACTCTTACCTCTCTCTCACTTCATTACTTACTTACTTATTTAAAATAATCATTTGATTCCAGCTCTCAATCCACTAAAATGTCATCCAATTCGACTAGTCCAGCCTTAAATCCTATCCTTCAAATGACGCCCTCACCTGCTAGTTCGTCTTCTAGCTCTAATTCTGCTACTTGTTCTCCTAAACGATCCAGGCACACCGATAAAGCCAGGTTGAAGCTCGTCAGTATTTTTGGATTCACTTGAACTCATTCGTTGGTTTTACCTTTTTTTTTTCTCATGACCTCGATTACTCCCACACAGCTCAGTACTAACCTCCAACTGAGGCTCAACTATGCAAAGCTCAAAGTTTCTCATGGCTGGCATACTCACACCCTTAATCAAGTCGAAAACCTTTACTCTACCCAAAGACGTCGGACTCAACCTGCTCGACGTTCATCATCTTCAACTGGCTCATCGGATTTCACTCCTTCCTCTAGCCAATCTCCCGTCACTCAGCTGTCTTGCCTCGCTCACTTGCCTCAAAAGTCTCGCAACCTCCCATCCACCTTGACCCTCAACGACCTTCAACGTACACTTTCCTATCCAAAGGTCACTCAAAATCCTACACCACACCATGGACCTACTCATCAACCCTCTTGCTCCAATCCCACCTCTCGCTCAAACCTCGACCAGCCTTTGACGCTTTTTAACCCCCTCACCGATCTCACGCCTGCTCGTCCGGTCGAACATCACTCACATGCCTCCTTTCATCCCACCTCACGGCCTTCCCCCCGTCTTATTGGCACACCCGCTCGCTTGGCCGCATTCCCAGAGACTCCGAACCCATTCCGTGCTGCCGCTGAACGTCGAATGAGTAACGGACTGATGAGCATTTTCCCCAGCATGCCAGGGAGTGCGAGAAGTTGTTCTGATGAGTTCTGGAGGACATGTTTTAGTCCTATTGCTTTTACTTCAGCTAGAGAAGAGCAACCGACCCCGATCCAGAGCAGACTTTCAATCACCGAAGGTTCAATGAAGATTGCACCACTCCGTTTTAATCATAATCGAACTTTGAACACTGCTGAGGGTCGATCCAGTTCAAATTCGATCCCTAAAACACATCGAAATCGAGTCTTTTCTACTCCATCAGCTGGTACAATCGAGGAGGCCCCGTTAGATATCAGTTTGGACGACCTAGATAGGATCAATTGGTCTTGACAACACACATACCTCGCTCGGTCCTTGAACGTTTGCTGTTGAATTCGACCTACATCAAATGTGCGTCGTTGTAGACACATTAATAGATGCCGAACTATTCTTAAGAACCTAATGATGGACGAACACAAGCAGCCACTTATCTTGTCCCACATCCTTTTACCACCTGATTTCACTTTTTTTTTTGTTCGGTTTGTTTTGATGTACTGGATGTGATTGGTCTGACATGTCGGTTTCTGTTTTTATTTTACCTCTTTTGAGTGACTCCAAGATACACAAACATTCACCCCCCTCTCTCTCTTATCTTTATTTTTATTTACTTTGGCTTCGCATTTGCTCGTATGTGTGCGTGTTCTATCCGAGTGTATATCCTCACTCGTCTATGATAGCACATCCCCCCCTCTCCTTTTTTTGTTATCACAAAAAACTAAAAGAAGAAATCTTTTTGTCTTGCTGCGCTCTCATGTTGTTGTTGTTGTTGTTGTTGTTGTTTGTTCCCGTTGCTTGATCTGCTTAGTTTGTCTTCACCATTTATATAACTTTTTCTCTACCCCTATTCACTTTTTTTTTTGGTTACAAAGTCACAAAGAGAGTAAAGAGCTCTCTATCATCAATTATCTACCTATCTCTATTGTAGTAAATACTTTTTATTCTTTTGGGGTTTGTTTTGGAAGAGCTTCTTCTTTACTTTCATGAACGTTGTGGAGTCTCCAATTACCAAGATTAATTTTTCTTTGTTGGAAAGAAATATAAGCACAAAATAGAGAGCGTGAGAGGGATGATACTCCTGGTGGACCGGGCTTTCTTGAGCTTTATTTGATCATTAATGTTGACTTTTTTCAGTCTTTCAGTTACCAATCCATTCTTGCTTTCCAAAAAACAACGATACTCAATGAAGCTCTCATTTAGCTCGCCTTCAATCCAACGAGCTTGTGGGGTACTGCCTTGCCACTTTTTCAGGCGCCGATTGAGCTGATACCTAAGGAGTATCTAAGTATAGGAGGATGTGGAGTGTGGCAATCTTGAAAGTACAGTACGATTTAAACATTGTGTGTCGTCATCGACTCGTGCTTTGGTCTGACAGTCTGCTGGCCAATTTGACCAACACCACACACTTTCAAACATGGTATCGTACCCTCCCTTCTATACATTCGCTTTCCCACTAACCCTTCTCCTAATCCACCTTTCTAGGCAACCCCTTCCACCGGTGGCACCAAGTTCTCCGACAAACCACCCTCGCCTCTACCCTCGGACCAAAAACGAGCGCTAGAAAAGCAAGATGGAGTGATCGGCGGCCGATCGGTAGAAGCCTCAAATCCGATCAAGAAGACCAGTGCATGGAAGAGCTTCGTTTCAGGTCAGTCATATGTACTCAGACCCTCACGCCCAATCTTTCTCTGTCTCTCGCCCCCATCGAAATACTGATTGATCCTTTGAAAAGGCGGATTCGGTGGTGTTTGCGCTGTACTCGTCGGTAAGCAGTCTCCTGCTCTTTGGCCACTGCTTGCCACATCGACTTTGCTTACCTATGTCTCTGTGTGTTAGGCCAACCATTTGACTTGACCAAGACTCGATTGCAGACGGCTCAACCAGGTCAATACACGGGCGCGATGGATGTAGTACGGAAGACGATAGGACGAGATGGATTTACAGGGTCTGAGATCCTTATCTCACTGATTTATTTGTTTAAAATAAAGCTAAATATGAATCAAGCGTAGGTTCTATCGCGGAATGAGTAGCCCATTGATAGGTGTCACTCCAATGTTTGCGGTCTCATTCTGGGTCAGTCTGTGTCATCATCTCCACTCTTTTTGTCCTGTCCCGAGCTTGTAGTGATTTTTTTTGATTGATTTTTGTTTGCTCCCCTCAATAATAAATGACAGGGCTACGCAATGGGAAAAAAACTCGTCTACTCCTTTACCCCTCAAAGAGTTACACCAGATCTTAGCTACAGCGAGTATGCTATCGCTGGAGCTTTTAGTGCTCTGCCTACCACCCTCATCGCCGCTCCTATGGAACGAATCAAGGTTCTCCTTCAGGTGCGATATTTTAATCTTTCTCACTCTATACATCAGCTCATCTTCCCTTGAGGTTTCTGGAACAGGTCGATGGTCAGAGCGCTACCCAGAGATATGCCGGTCCAGTAGATTGTATACGACAGGTTTATAGGGAAGGAGGTATACGAAGCATTTTTAGAGGCTCATTAGCGACAGTGGCCCGAGATGCTCCTGGGAGCGCTGCGTATGTTTGGGTATGATTCGTTCCAAACATACTGTGTTAAAAACTAATACCATTTTGAACCTTGTAGATATTTTGTTGCTTATGAGGCAGCTAAGAGGGCCTTGACGCCGAAAGGGGCGGAGCCGGGACAGATAAAGTTGACTACTATTTGCGCTGCTGGAGGTGAATGATGTCTAAAGATTTTTTGTTTTTCTTTTATTCTGATGACTCCCCCCCCCCTTTTGCATCACTTGATCATAGGTTTTGCTGGCGTAGCAATGTGGTCGATCGCCATTCCGCCAGACGTAAGTCTCATCCCCCCTCCCCTTTACCCAACTCTAACTGCCTAAGCTAATCAGATATCTTGACACAGGTGATCAAGTCTCGTCTGCAAGCCGCACCTACTGGTACATACAAAGGCTTCGTTGACTGTGCGCGTCAAACCGTTGCTTCCGATGGGGTTGGAGCACTCTTTAAAGGATTTGGTCCAGCAATGATGCGTGCTGTACCCGCTAATGCTGCTACTTTCCTTGGTGTTGAGCTTGCCTTACTAGGTCTCAACAAGTTGAGTTTTTTTTTTTTTTTTTCAACAATGATGTTTGAGATGACTTTCTATGCTGATCACGTTTTGTTGTTTTATTAGGATTGCGTGATGAAGGAGATTAAGCCTTCTGTTTGTGTTTTTTGGTCACATGAGCCTATAACACCACATGCTTTCTCTTTTTCTTTCATGTCTTTTCTATTTTTATTTTCTGTACGGTATCTCACCTTTCTTTATCCTGTTTTCGATTTCAGAACCTGATTTTCAAAAAAAAAAAAAGAAAAAAAAAAAGAAAAGAAAGAATCACATCCAATTTATTTTTATTTTTAGATGCTAGCTATAGTAATTAATGTATTATAGGTATAATAGTGATATGTAAACTTTTTTTTTTTTCATACAAATCATCTTGTTCGGTATCTGACTACCCTCCTGTGTATTGCCATTTTGGAGACATTTACACCACGGGAGGTGTGCGACATGGGTTCCACGTCCAAGCTAGTGTCACACAACGTGGGCCACGTCGCACCCTGGTGGAGAAGTTTTGGTCGCAGCCTGTTGAGATGTGACACACCCAGACACATCTCCAAATGTTCTGTATACTTCATACATGTCAACCAGTGACATGCCTGTGACATGTTCACTTTCCTTTTCACTCTCCTCTGGGGCAGCAACGTGGAAAGCTTCCTCATCCAAGCTTTCCATTCCTTTCTCATCAATCACT
>KI575459.1:0-12203 GCA_000500245.1 Cronartium ribicola 11-2
TATTTTAGAAACCACAGAGGTCAACCAGATGCACTGGGCGGCCAGTGACCAGTAAATGGGGGCTGTGTAAGCATGTGAGTCAATGAATCCCTGCCTACAAGAGCTGATCTGACCTGATGTGTATGAGGTATAAGTAAGTGTGTGAGTCAATGAATCCCTGCCTACAAGAGATGATCTGACCTATACAAGATAAACATGAAGATTAGATGAGATGATTGGGTGTGAAAGAGAAGAAAAGGTAAGGAACAAGTTTGTCTACCTGGTAAGGATCAGATGGGATGGAGTAGAGGCAAGAGATAAAGGGACTGGGTGAGCCAGATGTGTGATCTAAGGATAAGATGAAAACAAATTAAATGGAAATAAGAAAGAAAGAAAAGAAAAGGGTTCATGAATAGCTCTTTGATAACATTTTGATAAAAAGGTTGAGGGGACTCACTTTCTCTTTCCAAAGATGAGCAAAAGAGAAAGTAAGCCTCTTGCCATACTGACCTGATATATATCTTGCTGATTTGAAAATAATCTTGTTGAGGCTGTTGCACAGACAGTTTTGAGTCAATTGATGAAGGAAGAAACAGATAGGTGGCTCAGTTCATTATACATGTGTATATGCCAGTTTGATACTGCTTGGTTTAAGAAGGTTGGTGCCTCTTTTCCAGGTAAATTAAGTGAATAAAGTCAATTGGATACCGACAACAGCTTGTGAAATGAACCGTTGCACTAAAGTTCTAGAACTCCCTGCCTGGTCCTTATTGATCCTTGAGGTCTCATGAGGTTAGTGAAAGGACACACACCCCTTACAAGTATTCATTCCATTGGAGTAGATTTCTCTTACCCCCTGACAACAACTCTATTCTTTTTCCAATCTTCAAAGGCCCTTTTGTTTCCATCACAGCTATCAGTGCAAGAATCACTACCACAATCAAAACTGCATGTCTGCTTACAGTATATTATGGGTGTGCAACACTACCAAGGTATTTTCCTGTGATGTTACCATTCAAGACAAAAAGATTGACAGTGAAATGTATTGGTTAGGTACTTGTTCTACTGAATTAGCACTTGAAATTTATGTGGAATTCACCATTTTGTTTTCTGTATATAAATCCAGTTGGTAGCTGGTCAATGCAGAGATGTCCCCACAACAATTTGAGCTTCACATCCAAGACTCAGCATGCTTATAAAACCAGGTGGGTATATGTCATTTGTGTACTGTGCATGTGTCTCTCTCTACCTGATGAGTTCTTGTAAAACTAAACATCTCATACAACAGGCTCTTTTATTGTATTCTATATTGTAATAGAAGGCATTGGTTTTTTTTACAAAGAAAATTGGTGTAGTTGTTTTAAACTGATTTATGTGTAGATACTTCCAATATAGCAGTTATGAGACTGCAAAAGGTAAATAAATCAAATAAACTTTTTTTTTCTACATGTCTGTTGAAGTGTGGTCAATACACTACTGATCCATGCTATGTACACTACACACTCAGTTGACTAACCAACTGTAACAGTTGCATAGCTCTTCACATCTGGACACCAACTGGATAGCCTAGTGGTCAAAGGCAGCGCTTCTAGCACAGTGTCTCAGCTTATGATGAGGTCCCAGGTTTGAATCCTGGTCTAGTCATTCCTTTTTGGGCACATAACTTTAAGAACATCTCTATTAGATGTAATTGACACTTAAGGAGTGATGAAAGACCTATTTGGTACTGGTCCTGAGTTCAGACAAGTCTTCCACATTGTCCCTTGCCTGACCAAACACAAACCTTGAAAAGACTTATGCATTGGCAGAATACTTAGCTTGGACACAGATTTCCAAGAAGTCTTTGAATGTGATTTCCAAGGGTTGAACCTGATCACTCTCTCAGATGATCAAAACCTAGGATCTCAACACCCTCAGAATTTATGCCTGAGCACTACTTCAACAACTTCCCTTCAAGCCAATTATGTTATCTCAGCAATGTGTCCCTACCAAACCCTCCCAGAAACACCAAGAAATTTGGAATTCTTCTCTTCCTTTTTTATCACAACAATATAACTTCATACTGCTCTTCACTCTATCTTCAAAATTGACTTGTTATTTCCTTCCAAACATCCTTTTGTTGACTTTGCAGATCACTTTAGTGTGTTATAATGCTATATAAAGACATTTTTTTTTTAAAAAAAAAGGGGGGAAATCTTGGATATTAGCATAGATGCATTGGCTGAATATGTTCAATGTTGAGTCAAACACATCAAACCAATCCAACTTGGTTGATGGTGAAATTGAGAGTTCTCATAAATGGTGCTCTAGCCATCAGGGTTTCCTAGGAAACAAGAATGCTGACCCAATAGCTGCAAAGTCAACCAAACAGACCCTTCTACACACATTCACTAACTCACCTGACTGTTAAGATAAGGTCTTCCTACTTGAACTCCATGTATTATATACATCTTTTTGGCAAGCTCTTCATACTTATTATTGGAATTTCTTGCATAAGATTAGACTGAAGTGACTTAGGGAGAAGGGATGTAATCAGGTTTGTTTCAGGCAATGGACTGTCTCTTCAGTCATGATTGAGTATGAGGCAAGTTAATGTGTTGTGTGATTGTGATTGTGATTGTGATTTCATTTGTTTTTTCAGCACTAGCAAGGGTTGGGGCAAGGTCTATCACTATGTTTATATAAGCCCTCAACTGAAGACTCTGGTTCTCTTTCTCCTTCTCAAAACAACCCATTTCTGATTACCTGAAATGCTTTCCCATGGGGAGCAAGTAAGATTTAAGCAAGGCTCTCCTCCTCATCATCTGCTTCAGACCTTCCATCCAAAGCAAGCACTTCGCGACGCATATAATTTGCTAGAGCATACGTCGGCCCATCGTATCTCATATCACTAGCGCATGCAAGGGGATTCAAAGTGTCAGCAAATATGTAGCACGCATTGCCTTTGTCATACTTGTAATGTCATCTACTTTCTCACATGTGTGAGAGAGGATAGAACTCAACTACCACCAGTTGCATGCAACGACCAAACCGCCTGGAATAGTCCTCATCTGTTGAACATGATGGTACCACAGCGAAGGAAGGTAAAGAAGATCACCCTCCATCAACACCACTTTCATCGGCCGCGCAAATCTGAATCTGGGATATCGTTCAAAGTCGGGCTCCAACGGATCGACCGGAATCCACGGCACTGTTAGACCGAACTGCCCCTGTCCTCCTTTCGGCGCGATCGACCAAAGTCCCGTCTCCTGCTCTTTCAGATATTGGGCAGCCGTGAATCGGGTCTCGTGCATGCAGTAAAACTCGATGGGTGGGAAGAGGGTGAAGGTCTTAGAACCCTCGATGACGAGATAGAAGTTCTCATATGGGTCTGTACAGCCACGGTTATGAAGAGAAATCGGTTTGCGATAAGCTCTCTTGCACTTGGTTATGAGGCTTCTCTTGGTCAATCTCGACCCACTAGAAGCACAGCCCATTTACCTTTATGGAGGGATGTGACTGAGCGATCGTCTCCTATCCAAACGTTAACTGCATCTGGCTGAACACCGCCTAGACGGGCCATTGTACCGCATGTCGGGCCCAAGGAACGGTCGATGTCAATTCGATCACAGGATGAAGATCAAAACTTGACTGGTCGCATACCCATGGCTGCACTGGCGATAGGTACCTCGTCCCCGACGTCATCAAGCAAGGCTCGGAGCTCCTTATGTAAATTGCCATCTTGGGACTGGAGGTACAAGACATCGTGAGCCCCAGAGTCGGAGCTGCTGGGCGTTGACACGCTTTGGAGCTCCGCCAGGAAGCGATGGAATGGCATCTTTTCATCTGTATAGGAAATCAGTCGTTAGATCGCATCGAGCAAGCAGCCGAAGGCTGTCAGGTGGGGGCTGTTCAAATCCTTCGCCGCCGAAAGACTCCGCAACTCGGCCTTCGCCAAGCTTGAAAGCTGTTCGGAAGCGCCCGCCTCGAAGATGAAGTACATAGAAACGAGAGCTCACATGCAGGCTCAACAAAGAATTGATCATCAATCGTCGAATCTGCCTTCCTGTCCCCATCAAGCCCGTGCAGTGTTTGGTCAGCATTTTCAGGAAATGAATGATAATATCGGTTATGCTTACCCAGTCGGCGTTCGTGCGATCATGACCTCCTGGTCACCCAGTCGGTCGCCCAAGAGCGTCTCAGACCAGTTCCCGATGGATGGGATCTGATGTGGCTTTAAATTCGAGGCTTGTGCGTGTGGCTGGTTACGGTGTTGCAATTGAGCATACTGACGGATCACTAGCGGTCTGTTAGAGCCAATGTACTGAGACAACTCGAGAGGGGTGGGTATAGTATCGGTGAGCTCGGCAACTTCTGCGCTGTTCATGGCTATCGGATCCATCAGTGTCAGTTTATAAGTATCGAAGGCAGGACGGGAATCGACGATCGGCTCCTGAGACTTCAAGTCCAGTTGTCGTACCGAGCCGTAAGATTTGACATCGGCTTGACATGTCTATTCGAATTTAGGACGGTGCCGATTGTGATCACACACCCTGGTATTCCTTTACTAGGCTTCGAAGACTGCGTTCTCGATCCATGCTTCGTTAATCAGAACGCCGGTCGGTCGTTAGCTTCTGGTGGGTGTATTCTTAGTGCGGTTTTGGTCACCCAAATTTCTTACATAGAAACGTTGTATGGTGGCTACCCCTCGGGGCTTCCCCGGAGCCCGAAATTCATGCTCGCCCTAAATTAAGTCCCTCGAGGCTGAACGGTGGTGGTTTTTGGGTAGCATGGGACTTACTCTTATGGAGGAGGTAACGCACATTAAAGTTTTTAATTTAAAAAAAAAGGGACTTGTGTTAAGTTAGGCCCAGCGTAAGTTTAGCTGCACACCCCGCTTTCTGCTTGTCTTGTAGGTCGTAGTCGAAGGAAAAGACGTGAAAATATGGCGGTTGCGACCGTCGGCTCGACCTCCTTCAGCCTTCTCGTCGAAGCTGTCCTCTCACCGGCATCCCTCCATGCTCTTGCTGCTCACGGCATCACCTCTCTGCTCGTCCAGCACGGTACTGTCCCTCCCCACCTCGGACCCTGGCTCCGCCCCCTCAAACCCTCCAGCCAATACACTTTCATCGACGCGCCAAGTCTAACGGTGACGCTTGAACCTTTCGTGGCAGAGATTGACGAACTTCTCGGGCGCGCCCGGATCGCCATTACTCATGCCGGTCTGCTTTTACATATATTTATAGCCTCGTTTGTCTAAATCTGCCTCGAAGATGATAGGGAAGGAATGCTAATTTTCGGGAACCATCTTAGGCTCTGGATCGATCTTGGCTGCACTGAGGCCGAGTGGTGAGGATGAAGAGCCTCGGGAGGTAAGAAGGCTGATCGTTGTTCCAAACGACACCCTCATGGACTCTCACCAGGCCGATCTTGCCGAGCAAATTGTGAGAAGTGGGTGTGGTGTGAGCTGTGGACCGAGGTAAGTGCAAGGTTCTTAGTAGATCTCGGAGCTCAGGCGTGCTAGACGTGTCTCTTGGATTACAATGACCAGTTGTGTGTATGTGTGTGTTTTGCTCCTAGTAAGCTTGCCGAAACGATTGCAGGGCTTGACTTGACAGGCAAGACAATTAATGGGGAGACTCTCGGGATAATGACGAAAGGCGGGCCACGCAAGTTTCGGGCGCTAGTCGATCGCGAGATGGGTTTTCCGGCCAGCGAGAGCTGAAAGATACACGAAAGTGGATTCCTGGGCAATTATGAGCCTGCCCTGACTATCTAAACGACTTTTAAGGCTTACAACCTCCCTGGCGATGTAAGATTGGCTAGCTTGCGGCTCACGGATGTTCACGCCGAGAACCGATAAATAACTTGACAACCTCTCATGCTCCAAAGCATCTCAACTAAAATTGATCAGGCCTATTGAGCCGTGGTTTTTCCTAACTGCAATCATATGATTGAGCAAATTTACTCACCTAAGAGAGATCGCCAAATCAGATCAAAGCTGTTTCCCCATACTTCAGCCCCTTACTTGTCATCCATGGTCTCAATTGTAAGATAGGATCTCACCCTTCATTGGGCAATTGTTCAAAAGTTGAACCTGCTTGTCAACTTTCCAGGGCTTTTGCAAGATAAACCCCGCAGCTTATGTTGTTAGCCAACACCACCCAAAACACAAGGACAGGAGGACAAACTTTCCTCAGGCAGCCTTATCATACCACCAACTGCTATTAGCGAGGAAAACACAGAGCTGTTGCATGCAGTCTCCGTAGGGGCTTTGGCTTACAGGGCCTTCTAGGGCTGAGGAAGTTGTTTGTCTCTGATCAGGAGAGTCCTCTGACAACTTTTGTTTTGTGATTGCTTTACTAGGCAAGTTATGACCCAAGCATAATTTCGTGAACTGTTGTAAATGCCATAAGCTTATCTGGCGTCCTACTTAACCCTTTGATGCTCTGCTGTCAACATGTTCTGACATGCTGCTGCCACTCCGTCCTTTTCTGATGTGTGGTCTGTTACCGAGACCTTCTTTTCTACATATGCACATGCTTTGTTGAGGATCCTGAGAACCGGTCTCGGCTGAGTTGTATAACCGGTGCAGTGCAGTTCTGTCAGTCCTTTTTGATAGACTAAGAAGTAGCACCACAGTACACAGTGCATACACACTAGTCTGTACCTTCACCAACATGGCCACCATCGCCAGTCAAGTCATCCTGCACCCTTTCGTGACCTCCTCACTCAAGGTCGCATCTACCACCGGTGCGTAAGCCTTAGTCGATTGGGGATCGAAACTCATCTTAGCTCAACCTTCCTCTCCCTGAATATCCAGTCGGGCGTGATAAACTCTATAGGACCATCCAGTACTTTTCAAGGTTCTTGGTCTGGTAGTCAGTCACCATCGAACGATTAGAAATCCTAATCTTTTTGGAAATTCACTCATCTTCACTTTTGACCTCATTTACGTTTCCCAGCTTACAGTCCAATGTATACGATAAGCAAACGATTGCGAGATGGAACAATCTCAAATCAGCTCTTGGCTTATCACGAAAACGTGAGCACGAGTTCATCTTGCTTAAAGTCGAGCGAGCACATTGATTGAATTCCATCACGTTTCTTTCTTCAAAGTCATGCGGCTCGGCAAACCTCTAGAGCACCTCCAAGCTGCCCTCAAAGCCACCAAAGAGAGCTCTGATCCCGCCCTGGCCGCTCTCGCCATCGGTCGACAGTTAGCTTACGCAGCCTATCTCGTCGATGACATGCTCATCTGGGTTCGTTTCTTTTCTGGTGCCCTTTCTCCGATCGAGCAGGCTACTCTAACTTTCCACTCTCTCTCTCTCTCTCGCACCAGGCCGACAAGATCAAATTCATTTTCCTCGAGAAATCCACATTGGCTCAAATCAACAAACGCGCCGCCCAGTTCTGGATGACTGGTATCATTATGAACTTAATCGCGAGTGTTTACAAACAGCGCCAGGTGAGCGCCAAAGCCCGTCAACTGAAACGTGCGGGTAGGAACGCGAGCGATGTGGAGAAGGAAGACCGTCGACACCAATTTAAGATCCTAGCTACGTTCGCATCTCCCCCTTTGGTTTTCCCCCCAACATGCGTCATACTGACTTGGTTCTGGTGCTCGTTAATCAGTCAAGCTTCGTCCATCAGATGGCAGCTACTCCAGGACGCTTGTGATCTCCTTTCGCCCACCTCCACCCTCGGTTACCATTCACTAAACGATGGCATAGTCGGAGGCGCAGGGTGCGTTTCTTTACCTTTTTTTTTTCTTTCCTCTCATACAAACCTAATCTTTTTCTACTTCTTTTTCCGCAGAGTCATCTCCTCGCTTCTTGGTCTTCGAGCTCAGGTCCACAAGGTCTTGGGCCCTACTTCCTCGTCAAAGTAGCCAACCAGCCCCAGCCCTTTACGACTGATCACGTAGCAATGTAGTTATACTTATCAATGTACATTTGTTTTTTCACCTTCGCAGTAATCTACAGCTCTTTTGGGCTTGATGAACAGTGCAACATGACTCGCGATTCACTAAGTTCCTGATAGTAAATCATTGAAAGATAGCTTTCAGTTGCTTTATATATTTCTTGTATTAGACCCATTTGAGTTCCGTTCTAGGGTTACATATAAGGCAACTCACTTATGTGGGAGTTGAAGTTTGTGAGAGCTCAAAAGTTATTTTTCTGGATCAATATACTCAGAGTATGGACATTCCTAGGTCTTTGTTTGCGGCTCTTTCATTTTTGAAGTTTTTGCCATTCTTTGGTCATCAAACATAATTGTTTCTCTGACCAAGAAGATTCACTTTTTGTTTAGGCATCACACGTTTTTATGTATCTTGATATTGTGTAAAAGTTGAATCAAAGCAAAAGCTTGTGTCCTCCCCAAGGCATAATAAGGAGAAATGGTCCATGAGCATGAGTACCCTGAAATGCCAATATTGGTGGTAGTCAGCCAAAAAGGACATGCAGTAGTTCCATCCTAGAGCTTCTAATGTGATGTACTTTTTTCAAGAAGGCTTAGTAGTCCGATCATAGAAAATAAGATAAAATAAAAATGAAGATTTTTTTAGTCAACTTATAATACACTTAACCTTAAACCTAATTGCAATATATATGTATAAATAAATAAAAAATAAATAAATCATTGGTGTACCTCAATTCCTCAATTTTTGTACACTATCATTATATATCTGATCAACACATCCAATAATTTACAAAAAAAAAAAATGAAAATTTAAGCAGAATAGGAGCTTGCTAATTCTGAAGTGGAATGGTGTGTAGAACGATCACCACTGCTCGTTCCGCAATCTAAATAAAGTGATTTGAGAGTTATGTATACCTGCGTTGACGGGTGACGAGGAATAGGAGGAGAGACGGAAAGTTTGGGCTGATGGGCGAGACATGTTCAGAAGTTCTTGAAGATGATTCCATCTCTGACCAAGAATTTCAAAAGTCAATGTGTTGGGTCTTGAGAGAAGAATCGGATGGGGTTCAAAGTGGATGAGCTTGTACCTCTTCTAAGGGCCAAGTCAGACAACTCGAGACGGCCATTTGCAACCAACAAAAGCTTGAAGCTGGAAAATGCGATGGTTGGCGCTGGTCGGGTGAGCCCACTCCATCTTGAAAGAAATAGTAGCTGTGCTGAAAAATTTGCTATGGTGTGAAATCCGAGACGACTGACTGAGAGTGAGACTCTGGTTAAGTAGGAACCTGCGGGTTTAACTTAACCAAGTCCCTCCTGAGAAGCGAGCCTCGAACCCGCAGGTTGGCTTAACTAAGTCCCTCCTCGAGGCTCGCTTCTCAGGCGGGACTTGGTTAAGTTAACCTGCGGGTAGTTTCGCGCCTCTTGACTTTTAAGAGAACTCGTCAGCACGGTCAAAAGGGTGAGCTGAACATCAACACACATTCCCCGAGTACCTCTTCAGCTTTGGAACCTTGGATAAATAACAGCTCACAAATAAGCCACCTCGTACATTTGTGGCAAGACACTGATGGGCACATATGGCCAGCACAGTTTGTGAAGTGTAAAATATACATAACGGTCACTAAAGCCTATTCCGATAAGTGACAAAGCTACCTGCTCTCTAATCCTTTGCAACTGTTTCGTAACGTGCTTCCGTTAATCAGAACGTCCGTCATTAAAGTGAGCAAAAATCCCAAAGTGGTGTAATCATCGGTAAATCCGCCTACAGAGGAGGCGATGATCTCACTAAGGCTAATATGATTATTTATCAAGTACATACATACAAAAAAATGACCTGGTGGTTTCCCAAACGGACTCATCTAATCCAATTTCCACAAATCAGCGCGGATACACAAGACCCAAATAAGAAGAAGAAAAGAAAGATGTGGAAAGAGATCGAACTAGGGTTGAAGAAAGCGGAGACAAAACACCAGCCGCGATAGTGATGACCACCACAACTTGGATCAGGGTCCATAAGCTTAGTAAACAAAGGCGTAATGGGAGTCGCCCTCGAATGGGTTTTCCTAGACTGTCTATCAACATACAATGCAACTCAGAGTGGCTTGGGACTCGTTCTTCTGGCTCGCCTGCTACTTCGATGTTCGACATTGAGCAGGCGTCGGTTCGAGTGCTTGCGACGCGGCCTGGTGATCCTTCTATGAGAATTGTGGATTGGAAAACAAGCTCATTCAAATTTTTAGCTCGTGCTAGGAGTGCGAGCTGGACAACGGTTTGAATTCCGACTGTGATGAGACCGAATGTAATGGCAAGACCTGCACACATGAAAAACCAGTTAGAGAAAAAAAAAACATCCTTGAAGCGCGTCAAATGAGTGGTGAACAAGAAGTAAGTAAATTGAAGATTGAGAGGAATGTAATGTTCTTGGTGAATAGTCAAGAAATAAAAAACAAGATCACCATGGACTACCACTACTGTAATGGTTCATTCTTGGCACTCATCTCGCATCTGCTATATTTTCTCGTTGAAGTAAAGATTGTGGTCAGACTTTTTGTAAAACATTTTGATGACTACGAATGGCACGGGCATGATTCATTTTTGGTAATAAATCAACTATCAAGTTGATATTGATGTAGTGTGAAAAAAGAAATAATTTATTGATCAAATACAACCACATCTCATACAAGAATTGAGATCAAGTGCTTCTTATAGATACTTATACAAATCATGTTAAGACCCTTTTTATATGTTTGATGAATTCAATCAAAGGGTAAACAAGGAATACGGCGAAAATTCGTTCAAAAATAAAGAAAATCGATTAGAATTTGTTCATGATTCACAAAAGAAGCAAATTGAGTAAAATGCATTCTGATTCAGAATGAAACTCACGTTCGATTATATTTATTAACCAAGTTTAAAAACTTCTAAACGTAAACCATCTAAAGAATTTTCCATAGCCAGTTTTTTTAATGTATCAATTTTAAGATCTGTGACCGAACCTGAACAAACGAGTTCAAGTATAGTAGAATGATTAAAGATTAAAGGTTCATTTAATATATTTAAATTATCATTTTCAGTTTTCTTTATTACTTCTAAAGCCTTTTTAGATGTGATTTAAAAAATAAAAAAAAGTTAATTAGTCATAAAGAGAAAAAGAAGAGGAAGGATCAAAAATAAATATAAAATGAACATACTTTTGACAATTGACCTTCATATAGATAAGCAATTGCTAAATTATTAAATAAATAAATTTGATTTGATAAATTATTGCCAACTTTTTCAAATTCCAAGATGGTCTGATCAAAACTTTGGATCGCATTTTCCCAATCTCCTTTAGCTACATTCAATAAAGATTCAAAATTGGATGGTTTTGATGATGATGATAATGATTTTTCAACTTGATTAAGATTACCTAATTCTATCCAAGTGATAAGTTGTCTATCATAATCTTTCAAATCTTTAAAAATTTCAATGGCAAGTTCAGGTTCAGATGGTGAAGGATGAAGTGGATCTTGTTGTTGAAGTTTATTAAAATCATGATGTTGTCCAGCTAATAAAATCCCAATCAATTTTGATAAATAACGTACTCTATCTTTCCAAATCTCTTTTTCTTCATCTTTCTGTCTAATCAAAAAAAGAAAAAAGGGGGGAATAATTGAATTCATGAATGTCAGTGGGTTGGTAAGGTCTTTGATATATCAAAAATATACTAACAAGTTATGAATATTTTGTTTTGAAATGTTTATTAAAGATAATATAGCTTCAATTGATTCAATGATTGATAGATTTGAATTAGGTTCTAAAATTGAAGGTAATCTTGCAGAAAGTAAAATTATAGAGAAAGGTAAAATATTGAAGATTTCTTTTTTTGATTTGATGGTTTGTCTTATTGTGTAAATTAAGTTTTTGATTTCACTTGATAAATGAGTTGATAAATTTAAAAATGTAAGAGATTGTAATCTTATGGCCCAAAGCTAGATGAAATGAGGATAGAAGATGAAATGTTAGTTTTGGATTATTATTTTTTTAAAATGATATATATATAAAGATAATACCTCTAATAGATGAGTGGTTTGAGTTGGATCAGAATCGAGTATTTGTGTTCGAGTTTTAGATGCTATAGTACTCCATGAGTGTGTTTGCTAAATAAAGGATATAAGAGATTATGGGTAAGATTAAATTGATTAAATAATCAATGAATGAGTTTGCATACCATTAACTTGATCAGGGATCCGTCTCCTTCACGTTGAATTTGATGAAGTTTAATATTTTGTTGATCTTGTTGATTAAGGTATCGAGTGAGTAGGTTGGAGATGGGGTCTGAC
>AWVX01051259.1:0-17837 GCA_000500245.1 Cronartium ribicola 11-2
AGGCATATATATGTCTAAATTACATGTATGTATTGTCCATATACTTTTTGCTGAATGCGGCAGTATACTACAGAGCTCTCCCTGTTGATTATATGTTTTTTTTTGTTTTTTTTTTCAAATAAAGATGTTCTTCTTACTTTCTTGATTCTCAAAGGAATGAGTAAAATGGGGAAAAAAAAACATCATCATCATCATCATCCTCTATTTGGTAGGCATTTGAGATATCTTGTGTAATACACAACCTTATATGAGATGATCTTCCCACACACACACACAAAAAAAAAACAGCCTCCTCTCATGATCTAAATTGGTTCATTATGTATATCCTGAAGCATGGTGAGCTCTGATTAAATCCTCAAACTTTAAATGCAAGCTAATAATAGGGAGCTTCAATGTCAGCCCTGAGTATTGATCAACAGTCCCACAGGCTGTACTCACCATATTACATATACTATGTGTTGTATAAACAGTAGTGATATGTATGTACTAGTAGATTATGTATACTACATGTATGTAACAGTAATCATAATAATAACTTATGTGTAACTATATGTGTTTTAAGTACACTTACATCTCAGGGCTCAGTAGCAAGAGCCCACATGTAAACCAGAGTTACATAAGTAATGGCTTGTGTAAATATTACAAAGTACAAAGACATGACTTGACAATAGTACAATAGAGGGCAAGTGATTGACCAATGAGACAACATCTCAGAAAATGTATAAAGATAGAAGAAAAGGAGAAAGGGAAATCTTTCTACTGAGGACCAGAAAGGTATATAAACCGCCTCTCTATGACCCTCAACCCTTTTTTTTTTTCCTTCCACATTCTAATACACCCTTACAAATGCTTGAGATTCATTTGAAAAAAAAAAAAAAAAATCTCTGTGTGCCATCCTTAACTGGGATATTTAGCATTGACTACCAGAAATAATCTAGTGCACCATACTTCTGAGAATACTTCTCTGTTTCCTTTCTCTCTCTCTCTGTGTGTGTGTGTTAGATTCCACCAAGGACTTGGTCTTTTGTCATGAACTGTACTCTTTATCTTAATAGACTCTGGGCAGAAGAGATTTACAAGATAAATGGTGAAAGGAGGTCAAACCAACCTGAGCTGGGGTGACTACTGTGTTCACAAGGCTTGTAGGATCTAGGGTGACTACTGTGTCACAAAGATCCTGGAATTGGGATGGCTACTGTTTCCAGAAAGTTCCAGAAAATTAAACAAGAGAGATCAAGCAAGCTTTCATTTGATCAGGAGAACCAAAGATGATTCTCATAGCTGATTTCATACCTAAACCCTCTTATTTGAGGTCATCTAACTGTAGCCTGTGCTGGTTTAACCCTTATAGATTACTTTTATACTCTACTATCACTCATACCAAGTGTTGAGGTAGACCTAAAAGAAGTCTACCCCTCACATCCAACCTTTCCCAACCTACTTTCCAACATCTGAAATTTGAGATTAAACAACCCCTTCAAATCAGGATGAGGTAGGATAGGAGGAGGGTTCTTCTTACTCATATTGTTAAAAGAATATTAGAGATGGATACTGTTGAGATATGTTAGGATATGACAAGTCAAGTTTTAATTAATATCAATAGGTAACTGGATGGTCAAACTCTTCATGTTGGTGAATGAAGTTAGACATATCATTTTTGTCAAAATGTCTGAAGAAGGAAACTTATGGGAGGTAACATACATCAACTCTCAGCAACAAATGACTCAGGTGATTGATTGGGTTGGGGCAGTGTAACTTTCTGATAGCTATAATAGTCTGTTGTTGTTGATAACTCTGACTCTTTTTCCTTATTGGAAATTGAATCAGAGTAAGTCTTTATTTTGTATCATTGATTTCTGAGAAAAGTGTGACTGAGGTTGTGGTGTTCAGTTTTTATTTCTTTCTCTTCATACTTTCTCTTTTCGATCACTTCCTGTGCTCGTGCTCGCAGGTCAGCATCTTTTGTTGAGCCGTTGCCTCAACTTCTCTCCTGTTTCCTTACTGTAGCTCACTTGGCTAACTGCCTGCTTGTACCAGGTGGCTGTCTATTGTAGAGCTAAACAACTTGTCTTGAGTTTTTTCATGGTAGCGGGAGAAGTTTTTGATAACCCAATCACTTCTATCTTATCTATGTTATCCCCACCAGGTGACATAGAAAATACCTCTGAAGACAAATTTCACTCCGACTCATCATCAACTGATACAGTGTTTAACCATCATCAACCTCAAAGATCAATAATACCTTGAACTACAAACATGCAGACTAGTTCATCAGATCCGTCAAATGCTACACTAGCTACGGTTGAAAGTTCGCTAGTTTTTGGAACACTGTTGCAACAGTATGCCCAGAAATTTATGAACATATTGCATAAATTCCATTTAACTACTAAGCTTACAGATGAAAACTATAACGTGTGGCATAAACCTATACTAGAGTCATTCATGACAATAGATTATGATGGTTATTTACTTAAACCTTCCTTCAAAGTATCAACACTCACTGACAAACAACATGATAAAGCAAAGTTTTTGATCACTACTTTTGTTCTCAAATTGTGTAATGCTAATAATGAGGCTATGAGTCGAGCTGCACTAAAAACAGGGACAGGTATAGAATCAACAACTGATTATGATCCTCACAAATTGTGGTTTTTTTTTGAAAACTAGACCTTACAATATTATTGAAGGAAAACTGTGAAGTGTTGATAAAGCATTAAATGAATATAAACAACTTTCGTCAGATTCATTATCAGTACATGTAGATAAATTCGAGAAATTAATTCAAGAGTTCTACTGCTATGGTGGTGAAAAATCAGATATACAATCAGCTAGACTCCTTATGAGTGCTACTCCTACCGTAGACTCAAATGAAACACTTACCGCTGTCATATACGCTGTTGTACTTCCATTAACTAGACTAAGACTGTCGAATTATCTTAAACAAATGGAAGCGAATTCCTCGTGGACGTCTCCTGTTGTTCAAGAAGTTAATGCATGTTCAGCTAGTACTGTCGTCTCTAGAAGTCAAAACAACTACAATAATTCAAACACTAAGTTCAGAGAAAAATGCACTAGTACACTCTGTAATGGTCCGCATAAAGTCAAAGACTGTTTTGCTAGACCAAGAAACGAGAGAAGAAAAGCTGAATGGGTCGCAAAGAAGGAAGCTGAACGTAATGGTTCTAGGCCTAACTACAATTACAATGCATCTATATCTGGTATGAAGGACATTAATGCTAGCTCAATTGCACTTAATGATGAAGGCATGATTAGCCTGCATACTGTGTTCGACATATTGTGCTCATTTTCGAACTCAGAATTAGCTGTAGTAGTGTCTGAGCCACCAGTGGAATTCAATGCTGAAGTAGAAATAGCCTCACCCGCATGTTTTGGAGAAATGATTCCTGTTTTACCTCAGTTGTCAGCCGCTAGTAAAAATGATACAATTTGGGCACTGCACAATACCGGCGCAACACACCATATTTAAATGAGATCAGCTTCTTTGTTGCTTCATCGATGGTAAAGAAAGAAGATCCGAGTAAAAGATTAACTCTAGCTGGCGGCGACTCCTCATTAGCTGTACACTCAAAAGGAACAGTACAAATGAAAGCGGGTGATGGTACTATATTTGAACCGAATGACTGTCTGTATGTATCTGATCTCAACAAACAGCTAATAGCAGGGGGACTTCTAGAAAGGAAGGGAGTTAGAAAAGCTTACAGTTCAACCAATATGGATTGTTTTTCACTTGTACTGAAGCAAAAGGCGTTATTTAACGGGGTATTCTCAGCAAATAATCTTATGATTCTACAACTCGACCCGGTGAGACAATTTGATCTCAATATATTACATTCAGTAACTCATTCATTGTCACTACAACATCGCCATCTAGGTCATCCAAGCAACAAATATCTAGATATAAGGGGGAAGAATAATGTTGTCATGGGTCTGTTGAAGGAAGAGGGGTGTGATAAAAATTGTATCATGTTCTCTATCTAAAGGTCATAAAATTACCTATAGTGGTACACGTCCACAAGCTTCCAATTTCCTTGAAAATGTCCATGTTGATCTTAGTGGGATCTTTTTTCCAAAAGGAATTCATGGGGAAATGTACTACATTCTGTTCTGCAATGATTTCTCTTGTTTTAGACATATTTATGCCCTGTTTAGTAAATCTAAAGAAGAAGTCTTCACAATTTTTAAAGATTACATACCCATGGCTGAGAGGCAGACTAGTCGAAAGCTTAAGTAATTCACATTAGACAATGGTGGAGAGTTTATCAATGCTCTGTTAGGAGAAGAATTACGATCCTTAGGCATTGTTTTACACCCTACTGCGCCATATTCCCCTGAAGAGAATGGAGTAGCTGAAAGGGGCAACAGAGTAATCTCAACCAAGGCTAGAGCTATGAGGATTGAAGCTGGTACACCTCTTGGATTCCGGTTCTTAGTTTGTAGTACTGCTGTCTTTCTCATCAACAGAACTATCACAAAAGCGCTCAACTTCAATCAAACCCCGTTCGAGGCGTGGCACTTCCAAAAGCCGTCGATACATCACTTACGAGTATGGGGATGTCGGGCTTTTGTTTTAGTCAGAAAAGAGCTGCGTGAAAGCAAATTTTCACCTGTAAGCTCAGAAGGGGTGCTAGTGGTATTTGTAGATGACAACTTTAATTCTCAGGTCTATGATCTTAAGTCTAGAAAAATCAATATCTCACATCATGTCACATTTGATGAAGAGGCTTTCCCATTTGTCTTGCCTTCTATCAATGCTCGTGAAGACATAGAAAATGGAACTTTGCAAAATGAAGACCCTATCTTCAACTAGGATGATGACGATGACGAAATTATCACTACAGTCTTGAAACCTTGTGAAAGTCAAGACCAGGACGAGCATCAACACGACTTAGATGGTGCTGTCTCTGTACGACGATCTGTGCGACTTGAGGGTAGAGGAGTTGACTATAGAGGCATGTCATGTGGGACGTACGAGGTCCACCATGTTATAGATGCTTTCGACTGCCTACCTGAGTGTTTCAGGGCGGTTCTATTCAACCTGCCGTTGCCGAGGTCTTTCAAGAATGCTACAACAGGACCTGAAGGCGAAAAATGGTTAGCCGCGTGCAAGAAAGAGATTCAATCAATGCACATGAAGAGGGTTTGGACATTGGTTCCAAGACCATCCGATCGCAAGGTCATTCGAGGTCTCTGGCTTTTCAAGCGAAAGCTGAAACCGGACGGGAGCATTCTTAAATACAAGGCAGGGTTCGTTGCGATGGGGAACTCGCAAGTGGAAGGGGTTGACTACGGAGAGACTTTTGCTCCGACTGGAAAACCGGCTTCTTTATGATTACTCGTAGCGATAGCAGCCCTTAATGGTTGGGAATTACACCAAATGGATGCCGTTACGGCTTTCCTGAACAGTCTGCTAGAAGAAACCATCTATGTAGAACAACCGGAAGGCTTTGCTGAACCAGGGAAGGAAAGATGGGTCTGTTTGTTACACAGATCCCTGTATGGTCTGAAACAAGCACCGAAACACTGGCAGGATGATGTGATCCAGTATTTATAATCTAGCTGAATTTTGTACAATGCGAACTGGATCATTGCACCTACATTAGATCAAATATATCAACTGGGAAGTTTACAGCAGTTTATGTACACGTAGATGATTTTGCTAGCACGATATTGAAAACTTCAAACTGGAACTAGCGGCGAAATGGGAAATGGAGGATTTAGGCTTGGTTGAAACTAAAGTTGGAATACAGAAACAACGTCACTCGGCCTATGAATACTCTATTACTCAATCTAGGCTAGCCGAGCTGGTTCTGGAGAAATTCAAAATGGAAGACTGCAAAACTGCGTCGACGCCACTGCCCGTAACCACGCGACTAATCAAATCAACAGCGGATGAAAGTGAGAAATTTACAACGGAAAAGAAGCCGTATCAAAATGTAGTTGGCTCACTAATCTATCTACCCTATGTACGCGTCCGGATCTGTCTCATGCTGTAGGAGTGCTCTCGCAGCATCTGGAGGCGCCATCTCAACATCATTGGGCTGCTGCTATGCATGTCCTTCGCTATCTTCGTGGTACAGTCAAGTGGGGAATTAGATATAACGGGAATGACTCAGTCGCAGTAAAGGGGCAAAGAAGTCATAATTTTCCACTCCCTACTGCACAGACGGATGCAGATTGGGCCGGCGACAGGTCTTTCAGGCGATCAACCACAGGGTATCTCTTTACGCTCGGTGGTGGGGCAATTACGTGGAAAAGCAGACTTCAGCCAACAGTGGCTTTGTCGTCCACTGAAGCTGAATACAGGGCGATAACTGAAGCGGGTCAAGAACTACTGTGGTTAAGAAGGATGCTCGAAAGATTCGGTTACAAAGATACTAATCCGACTCAGCTCCAAAGTGGAGCAATTCATCTAACATCTAATAGCACGTTCCATGGTAGGACAAAACATATAGAGATTGAGTATCATTGGATTAGAGAGGTTGTTAAGAAAGGAGAGATGGTGTTAGTGCTTTGTAATACGGGACTTATGGTGGCAGATTTACTCACTAAACAATTAGGCAAGCAACAGTTTTATAACTTACATAGGCAGCTGGGTCTTCGACCGCAGACCTGAAGAGTTTGGGGGACGTGTTGAGATATGTTAGGATATGACAAGTCAAGTTTTAATTAATATCAATAGGTAAATGGATGGTCAAACTCTTCATGTTGGTAAATGAAGTTAGACATATCATTTTTGTCAAAATGTCTGAAGAAGGAAACTTATGGGAGGTAACATACATCAACTCTCAGCAACAAATGACTCAGGTGATTGATTGGGTTGGGGCAGTGTCACTTTCTGATAGCTATGATAGTCTGTTGTTGTTGATAACTCTGAATCTTTTTCCGTATTGGAAATTGAATCAGAGTAAGTCTTTATTTTGTATCATTGATTTCTGAGAAAAGTGTGGCTGATGTTGTGGTGTTCAGTTTTTATTTCTTTCTCTTTTTGATCACTTCCTGCGCCCGTGCTCGCAGGTCAGCATCTTTTTTCGAGCCGTTGCCCCGACCTCTCTCCTGTTTCCTTACTGTAGCTCACTTGGCTAACTGCCTGCTCGTACCAGGTGGCTGGCTGTCTATTGTAGAGCTAAACAACTTGTCTCGAGTCTTTTCAGATCCAGCTGTTAAAAGTCTCACCTGAAACAAAATGAGTAAATAAATAAACAGGTTGCCTGATAGAAACATGAGTACAAGTTTGTGTAAATATATATTGAGAACCAAGCACTATAACAATATATTGAATGAATAGAGTACAATAAACAAGATAAAAATAAATAAAAACAAATAAAAACAAATGCTGTGACTAGCACTTAAGACATGAATTTCTTTATGATTTATAGATCTCTACCAAACTATGTGAATTTTTATATATATACCTAATAAAACAATAGGTAAGGGCCTCATTTCAACCATTTATTCCCCAATTTTGATATTCCTCTATATTTTATTTTCTTTGCCTCTGATTTTTGTCTTGTACCATTTGCTTTGGGAAAAAAAAGAAATTGAGATATAGAATTTTTTTTTTGAAAAAAATTAAAAAAATTGCTTCAAACAACATTTGATTGCTTTGGAAAATTAACTCTGGCCACTCAGAAATCATTAAATCAACATCATGTTTTTTTTTTTTCAAATTCAAATTCAAATTTAATCTCTCTTTGGTGATGACTTTCAACACATCTTTGAGGTGTGTCATTCCTTTACAATTTATAAGAATATTCGATAGCCTATCATTTCTGCTTCATCTTGATCTTTTTTTTTTTCAATGTTACTAAAGTCAAAGAGTCATGATAGCCTGTTGAAACATACTTTCAAGTTTTGTTTTGTGATACACATTAATTCAAAGATAAGTACATTTTTTTTTTTTTCGATTCAATTTTAAGCTTAATTTCGTAAAAAAATCATTTCAACAAATCTTGACGTTCCCAAGAATTTTCTTTGTTATTTGTTCTCAATCATATTTCTTTTGTTTGTATCATCTTTTCCCATTTAAAGCGCTATTCCAAATAAATATAAGTAACGTAAGCTCAGCTGTTAGTTTTTTTTTTTTTTTAGTTATAAACATCATCGGTGGCTTCCTTTGGACACTTTCGGAATAAAATTTGGCAAGCTGCGTTCCGGTCTTTGTAGGGATCAATTTATTGGTTGGAGTCGCAGGAAACTCCAATGGTAAATATCAATGTAACAACGTAAGATAGATAACACTTCATCATTGAACCTTTCATCTAGGGCTGACTACAATTTAGTTTTTAAAAGACATCCAAGAAGCTGGTTGGAATTAAATAACTACGAGTTCCTTGGTCACCCCGCTCCTCTGACTTGTGAGTTTTACAATAATCGAAATCACCTGGCCCAGCTGAACTACTGTGCTCTCCACTTTGCAAATTGCCTCTGCATTCACTCCAAGAGAAAAGTGAAACACGTCAGTGATGCGTATACATAACTGAAAGAAAGTCCTTCTTGAAGATGGTATTGAGGACATTCGATACTACACGGGCAGGAAGGTACTTTGTTTGACCGCATTGTTGATTCACACATCAGGCACTATATACATACTGCGCAACATAGAAATAATCAAGTTGAAGCAGGATGTTATCAAGTTTCATTATCTTTCTTCTCAACTTCTTATTTACGTCAGTTTAGCCTTGCGCTGAGGTTCTTGCGATCACGGGCGCCGCGCCACGTTATTTACGAGATCGGGTCGGGGTCAGTTTCCAGGATCGGTCGGGACTCGGGCCCGAGTATCAGTCCTGCTGAGTTCTGATCGTCTCAACTTTCACCGCATCCAACAAAGCCCCCTTGAGCACTCGTCGAATATCATCAAACGAACAATTCTTGTTTTAATCATCTTCAAAGCCTCATGCCAATGTCGGGCTTTAATTCTGGGGCAATCGATCCGGCTCTTCTCAGCAGCAATGGTGGTGTGTCTGTGATTAGCCCTTCTCAGCTGTTGAACAATAGGCCATTACCACCCACTCAGTCGACTGCTTCCCAATCTACATCCACGCCGGCTCAACCGAATTCTCAATCATCCACTGTTGGAATCCAGCCAGCTAGCGCAGCTTCCCATCAACCCTTTTCACTCTCCAATCCCCTCTCGTCCTCCAACTCACTTTCAGCGTCCGGTCACTCGTCCGTTGCTAGCGCGCTTCCGGCTCATCTTCAATCCCTATACCCTTCGACCTTATCCTCACCGACTTTCGCTCCTGCTTCACTCGCAGGGCCTCCATCTGGCGCTCCTTTGGCCAACGGCGCTAGTCCATCAGTTTCAACTCCAGTCGCCAATGATCCGTTTCATTCGAACGGCATGTCTCTCAAAGAGCAAAAGATGCACCAAAAAGACCAGTGCGCATCCTTCCTTACAATCATAACTTTATCAAAAATTTCGTCGATCGGATCCAGTTTTTCCATCGAGCTGACGTGTATTTACTCACACTTATTACAGGGAACTGGCTCAATTCCTCCTCAAGATGGACGATTATAAACCCGTGATTCCGGATGAGGTCGCTGCCTATTACCTCCAAAGGGTCGGATTTGAATGTACCGATGTTCGTGTTCAACGCTTGCTCGCGCTCGCTTGCCAGAAGTTTGTGGCCGATATTGCTCAAGACGCTTTTGGTTACGCCCGAACTCGAACTGGGCAAGCACCTGGTGGACGACAAGGTCCTTTGGCTCCAAGCACTAACTCGGGCATGGCTAACGGTAACCAAGCGGGCACAAGCACTCGCAAGGTTCGTGGCTCCATTCTCCTTCACTCGTCTCCTTGCTCAAGAATCACATCATTGATTCATTCATATATACCTCACCTACCTTATTCTTCAGGACCGAACGCGTACCGTTCTGACCCAAGAGGACTTAGCACAGGCTTTGGGCGAATATGGCATCAACGCTAGTCGGGCTCCTTATTATCTTTGATACTCAGTGCTCGTACTCCTGTATGTAATACTATCCTTTGACAGGAATGTACCTATGTCAGTTATCGGAAGAATGTCAAGTGACCGTCAATAGGACATACACACATTCGCTCAAGAGGCTCGTGGGACGAAGTACATTGGTATCATAGCTCCACATTGAAAAGTGTACCGTGATTCTGAGTGCCATGTTTAGATTGAGTCCATCAACATGTATCATAAAGCTTCATTCATGAAAAATCAGAGTTATCCCATTATGTATTATTGTCCCTGTTATAAAATGTCCACTATAAAATTCAATACCTATGATGAAAGCACAAATGCAAGTTTGCCATACAGACCCAAGTTGAACCTTTTATCTGTCCTTTCAGCTACCTCTTCGACCAGAACAAGTTGACCTGTTCTCGCGCTGAAATTCTTTTCCGTAATCTTCATGAGACCCTATGAAAGAGTTCATTAGGCTAGTAAGGATTTATGATAGACTTATAGACTAGGTCACACTTAGACCCACTTCCACGACTCTTAAGCGGTGAGTCAATCCGAGGGTGAGTTCCCGTCATCAGGCACTCGATCTCGGTGATCAAATGTGGATCAAGTTTAATGATAGGCTTAAACGGAGGACCACGTGACCTATACCAATTTGAACATAACCGTACCATAGTATTCGAATCGCGATCACAACTTAACTCTACTACTTGTTCACCTTCAGCCCATTCGAGGTAAGTTTGAGTAGAGCAACCAGGTGGTAGAACATCGACTAAATTCCGAGATGCACACTGTTTTGGTAAATAATCACGTTCAAGATGTTTAATCTCAACTGAGTCCGTATGTTCTGTGGCGAAGAAAGATCTCAAGCTCTTGATTAATGGTCTAGATAAACGAAAACAAGCCCAAGAGGATATCAAACTCCATTATCAGTTAGGAATTTTTATCAAGGAAGGACAAAATTCAGAAAGGTGAACGATTACCGATAAAACAATCCACGTGGGGTAAAGTCTTTCTTCAAATGAACACTCCTTGATCCTATAGGACCATATAATTCAATGACACCCCTCAAGACAGAGCCTTCTAAGATTTCTTCAAAAACCGAGGGCCTGTTACGTTTAAGAGTTTTCTCTAGTCTAGATCGACCACCAATATCGAGGAGTCTAGCCAATTCGATTGCTTGTAACATCCCCCAATTATCTTCCTGCCATACACCTTTACGTTCTAACCATAAACCTATTCTACAAAAAGCTTCAACGATATATTGATCAGTGATGAATCTTACACTACGGTCTATGGCATACATGACTTGTCGGTCGAGGGGGAAATGTTTTTTGATAGCGTCAGGTTGAATTCCATTAATGGCTTGAGGTGGACTATTCAAATCTGAAACGCTGGGATTTGAATCACTTTGAAGATTTTTGAGTGTGAGAGGACTGTTGAGTTGACCTTCATGACGAGGATCCAATATGGGATCGGTCTCTGAACGCCTCCTTTCACGATGAGTTGGATCATGAGTAAAATCGCGAGTTCGTGAACGATCTTCGTTACGATGACCATTACGATATGCCTTTGGCCCTCTTGGATTCGAAACGTCATGATTTCGCATGTGATGGTTATCCTTGTCGTGTTGCTCATCCTGACTGGGTGAGTATGGGAATTGTGGAATTGAAGAGCGAACACGATCACGAAGCGCGTGAGTCTCATCATAAAGGTTCCTAGGACTATTATTATATTTAGAGTCAGAATTGTGACTCGGGTATGTTCGCAACCCATTTCGAGCTTGAGATGAGGTTTGATGTCGATGACTATCTTTTTCTTCTGGCAAAGTCCGACGATTCGGAAGTGTACCATTTTCTACCACTTTTCCGACCTTTGTAGACGTTGCTGTTTGTTGGAACGGGTTCCAAGAATTATCAAAAGAACTACTTGAGCCTGTTCTAGATTCCTCGGGCCTCTCGTACTGTTTCTCTTGATCCGGATTGTACGGAATAGCTGATCTCGTTGAATGGCAGGTCTGCTTTACAAACCAATCAGATGCCAGTGAACGACCCGGTGTCGCTCTCCCCATTGGTGTGGCTAGTGTGTTAATACATTCAGGTTCCCTACTCCCAACCTGAGCATTACTCAGTCTCAACGACCTTCGATCCGAGTGTTCACGCGGCTCCAATTTAATTCTAGTGGGATTAGGAACAGGCAAATCCGATGGGAATGTTCGTTTTTTATTCATAGAAGCTGGCAAACAGTTACCAAATTCTTCGAGCTCTGGTGTCTCAGAGATCTTTGATAGGATAGATGACGAACTGATCCATTCTTTTCTCGTATCGGTTGGTGTCAGATGTGAAGCTAACGTAGAGTCACTTGTGACACTCAAAGGCGAGCAATCTGGATACTTGTATCCTAAACGTGCATAACAGGCCTCAGCTAAGTCCAGTGCGGAGGATAATTTTGGGTCCAAGTTGGATTGTGTTCGACATAGACGATGAAACGCTGGCCCTAGAGGCCAAACTGACGAAAAAAAAAAAAAAATATAGGTTTCAGAACCTGTATATCATCATAGTCTTACGGATAATTGTTCGTTGATGGGATGACAATTCGCAAACAATCTTACATGGAATGGACAACATGGCTTCCAGATCGGGTGCCATGAGGGTTGATTCGGCTGAGGTGAGGTTTTGTGAAGCAATCGTCCAAGACAGAATGAGGACCCTACTGGAATTATGGCTGAGGGGAAGCAGAAAGGATCGGTGATTGTAGAGAGTTTAAAATTGTATGGTGAGCGAATTAAATGATTTCGGTTAAATTGTTTATAAGTTATGACAAGTTGACCGGTCAATATTTTGCAGTTGACACATAAAAATGAGTTACATATAGGTTTACGTCCACAAAGGACAATTTAGGGTATGTTGATAGCCTTATAGGCTCCTATATGCACTTAAAGCAATGAATTAAATAAATAAATAAAATAACAAATAGGGAGGACTAGTTCAGAACACCCTAGAAACAAATCTGAACCAGTCCAGTTTTGGTTAAGGGTCTAAGGGCAAGGTGAACAGACGTTAACTCTTATAAACCTACATCAATGACCTCCATCCTTGTTTTCTCAGTCGCGTTATTCTCTCCTTGAGTTCATCCATTAAGACTCAAGAAATCTTTCATCTCGAAGTCTCATCTTCAGAAACTTTCCATAAGCTCAAATTCATGATATCCTTACAAAATAGTATGTAAAAGTCCATTAGCTATAATTTTAGCGCTATTAAGTTTTTCTAAGAACCATCACATCCTCCCAACAAAGGATCAGATAATCCAATCAAGCAGGTGGGTAAATGGTGGGTAAATATACCCCATCACTCGAATGGATTATTGGTCATAAAAAACTTCACGGTCTGTTATGTCTAGTAGTAAATTCCAGTTTAAGAATCACACAGAATCCAACTCTTTTGTATAAACTGAAATGTACTAAACTACATCCCACACAGTGGTCTTCTCGGAACAGTAAAATGTTTAGGAAGACCTATAAAAACCTCCACAAGTGTACATAAGAGACCGATGAGATGAAGTACATATGTAGATTATGTTTTTTCCATTCCATTACCGAGACGAAAGACCCCACGGGGTGTTGTTGGTTTGGCTCATCTTCCGAGCAGTAACCCATCGTCCAAGTTTGTGTTACCTGGTGTATACCATACCCTATAGGGACATAGGGGAACACCTGCGGTACCGGTTAGGTAGGTAGCCTAGCCATTAAGGCAGCCCATGCGTGTTGGGTCCGGATCCATTGGATCTGGTCGCTGGTTCGAATCCAGCCCCGACCATCTTTTGGACTTCAATATTCATACCTCCTTAGAGGCTGAGCCAGCACAGCGGCGGAAATAAACATCTGATACTGTGCAAGTCACGCGGACAGACATGTATACTTGCAGTTTTGATAGTTTTACAAGACTGGTGTTTTGAGAGAGGCATCATGTGAGATCAAGAATCCTGATACAATACATGCCAGAAGTCAGAAAAATATATATCTGGCTTGAATGCATGTAGTTTACCACTCTTGCTGATCAAGATTAGATATGGACTTCCAAGGATAACCTGGGCCAGCTGGTGATCTCCTCTATTCATACCAACTCCATTCAGGGTTGGACCTGGGATGGCTTAGATTCCAACAAAGAAGTACGTGGACCACAAATCATTGATACCAATCTTTTGGTATTATTACTTGTATACCTAATACAGATGCTGGGATAGGACACTGTCAAGGATGGCCTGAAAATCAGCTTACTTGTACCTGAGATAGCTAGTATTGATATTGTGGTCGGAAAGGCTCTCCTTGTCTAAATTTATAGTCAAAGTCACCTGTCAACATCATCAACAAAGTTGGGTCAGATGAGTGCATCTGACTTGACCTTAAATGCACTGATTCAAGGTCCCCTCCACCAGCATGTTGTGTTGGATGGACATGCCTGATGTTGAGTAAGACCTGTCTGTCCAATCCAAATGTATCAGCAGTGGTGTGATATCCAAGCTACTTGGATTCAGTTTACTATAAAAAAGGCAGATGGGCTCATTTAAGCCAAACCCAAAATCAGACAGAAGACTCATAGAGAATTTTCCATGGAAGGAGCTTCACTGACTCTTGTCTTTGTATTTTCTTATCATTTAAGAGAATGCTTCTGACATTTGTTAAAGGAGTTACAACAAACATACAGATATATACCTAAGTTGGCTTGTGAGTTTGATATGTTTCTCATGGCTAAGTGAGTCAAATCTCTCAGGCATACCCCATCCAAAAGACATGTTTTTTTTAAAAGAAAATGTAAACTTTTAAGCCTGTGGAGGTCATCTTATTTTCAAGACTTGAAATCGACTTGAGCTATCTTATTGACAAGGAACACTCAAGTCGGACATAGGGTGAACCCCTTTCAAAAACACACAAGTGTCATTTTCACTTGCAACATATGTCTCTGCATTTTATCCAGTCAGTCTACTGAGTTTAATGTTACTGAATGCAGTACTTTACATTTCTTGCATTGTATTTCCCCTGGGCTTCCTTTGTCTCTCATGATTTAATGCATGTATGCTGGTTGTATTTTCCAACTCATGTTCTGCTAGAAACCATATATATCACCAGAATTATATATGTTAAGCGTAGTTTGAGTTACAAGAATAAAAATAGAGAGAGAGAGAGAGAGAATACCTGAGGTGGTACTTATTGTCAGAGTCTTGGGCTAATACAACTTACCACAAAATGATTTGGAAGGAATGACCAGAAAGATATCGGTTGAAGGAGTTGTCATCAAATGTGAAAAAACACGCTTCTTTTTTTCAGTATTCATACTCCAAGCTATCTGTAATTTGAAGTCAAAATTTTGATGACCAGCAGTGGACGGGTTAAAGTGTGTCACTTCCAGTGTCCGGACGCCCAACCATTACCATTTATCCACCAAGTTCCTTTTAACACACGCCGGTGCCTGCCACCGAAAGGTCGGGTTTTATAAGGACAACGATTCAGAAAGTTCAGAGCTAGAAATCCGAAGTCCCGGGAAGTACTAAAAAGACTTACGGGAACGTCCATGACAAATCACGGCGTTGCTTCTTAGCAATGTTGTCAAGCGATGTTCGTTTAACGACAACCTTGAAGTAAAGAATACGTTCTGATTTTTGTTCTTTTGAGTGCACGAGACCATACCATGGGTTTATAGCCACAACTACAGGATAGAGTGCATAATTGCTTGTCAGCCTTTGGCTTTGAAGAGATATGAATGTATTATCAGTATGTCACATACCACGATGGTTAATAAGTAGTGCCATCATTGACACAATCACAATTAGCTGACTTTGCATTTTCGGATATTATTTTTATGACGAGTTCAAGACCATGAGAGGTGTTTCGGACAAAGGCCAGCCAGTAATTGATTGTTAAAAGACGCTGGTGTACAAGATTGATAAGTTTGGGTCTCCAACAATTGCTGTGCGCAGAAGCTAATGTGCTCACTAAAAAATAGGTCTAAGTTTAAAAGAAATCAAACCGGAGCTATGAAGAAACCTTTTTTGTTTTTGTTTTTTTGAATGTCCTTTGTAGTATCTCTGAACTGACAAAGCGATGAAAAACGGTGACGAGCGGAAATGCAAGTCAAGCCGGACTTCCTTGAGAATTTATGTACCCATGTGTTTCGGATTGAATTTACCGAGTAAGGGGATGATAATGGAAGACATAGGACATCAATTCAACATCAGATAAGGCCAAAGGATAACTCCGAAGAAAGCCACAGTACTATATAGACCGTCTTACCCCGCTCTGCATGATCTCAACCCGCTCATCCGAGGGTTTGCCCGAATCAACCCCGAATTTGGGGAAAACCTTATACGGGATAAGACGATTATTACATACGGTAAGTATGTAAGTTCGGGACAGAGGATCACACGGACATTGGCACACAATGGACACAGCGGGCGAAACTATTGGACACGCCCTCGGTTTTTGTGTAAACACTTGGCTACATTTATTGAAGAGGCAGGAAGGTTTCAACACCTCAAGAGCTACTCTGCAATGGCAGAGACCACTTAGTGCTCCTGCCCCCCGGGCCCCAACCATGTTTCACTTTATCTCTCTGTTCTTCTCTCGCCTGTATATAGCCCCTCCATCTAAGAACAACTTGTCGGTTTCTTCATCGCGACTAGTCTAGTAGGTCCACCTGTTAGCTTCTAGGCTCTCTATTACCCCCCTAGGGGTTAGGTTTAAATATTAGGTGTAATAGTGTGAAATGTAAGAGCAACAAGCACTTAAAAAAAATAAAAATGGACACAGCGGGCAATTCAAAATCACAATCTGAAATGTGAGAAACTACATGGGCCGGGTCTCGAGTTCCTCGAAAAAAATAAAAGTGAATTTAAGTTATTTATTTATATGTGACAGATTTTTTTTTTGTGACTCAATGTCACTCTGGTTTGACCGAGGTTTCCCACGTCAACACACAGATCCACTGGGAGGAAAATTCTGTCACTCGAGTCTGAGTATGCAATGTATTATGTACTCAGACTCTCCGAGTGCACACATACTTATGTACATAGAATATGAGTGACAATTTGTCACATCCTCGACGTGTGACTTTAAAGCACGCTGAGCGCCCTCGAGTCATGAGTTTTGCCTCTTCGGAGTATGTAAATGCTTTACGTAAGTCCTCCATATTAAGGTGGCTGGACAAATCTACTTATGTATTGTTATGATATATGGCTGTACTTTACTCAAGTTTTAATTGCCATAGTTGCCGCTGAAATACATTGGGCAAAACAGGAGAGGCAGGCAAAAACACAGATCTGCCAAACTGCAGTTCAACCAGAACAGTTTTTCCTGTTGTGAGCTTTTTTTAATGTCATCGAAATTCATCACATTGAATACAAACAATTCCAGATCGCATGAAGACACAGACATACGATTGGTTCACCGGTTTATTACGACAGAACGCCTACAAACAAGGCCACCAAGTGATTGACAAATATTTTGATCTTTTTCTTCCCGACTACTCTTTCGCCCCAATAGCTTCTGTGACTAATTTTCTAGAGGCCATGATCAGTGTATACGGTGAAAAAGACCCAGCCGGATCAGCTCAGAAGGAACTCAATGCTTGCATTCAGGGAAATCCCCATATATCCGAATACAACGCTAAGTTTTTAGCGTTTGCCCAATATATTTCAGCGGCGACTATGGAAATTAAAACTTGAGTAAAGTACAGCCATATATCATAACAATAAGGGCATCTCCAGCCCGGTGCTCCAGCCGTTGCACTAAACCCTCTCATTACATCAAATTTGATGTAATTTGACCTGGGTTTTCACACTCATGCCCAATTAGGGCCTCACTAGCTAGTGAATCATCAAAATCACTAACTTTTG
>KI575519.1:843-23154 GCA_000500245.1 Cronartium ribicola 11-2
ACTTGGGATTGGGAACTAAAAAGTTGATTTTCTCCTAAAATAGTATCCCTGTGGAGTTAAAAAAATTTACTAGTGAAAGGTGTCACTGGTCCCCCGCACCTGTCCCAGTTATAATGTCATAGCTCCAAAACTGTGCCAATGAGAATTATTATTATTTTGGACCCCCTTAAGTCACTACTAGGTATCCTTAAGTCTTAAACCTGCCAATAGCCCTGAATATTGTAAAATTATTATAAAATGAACTAAACTAGTTATAAAAATTCTGAATAGGCCGAAAGACTTGAAATTCAATTAGAATTAAGGATCCGTGAATAAATTTGCAATATTAGGAATATTTAATGTAGATAATGGGTCTAGAAGGGTTAAAAATCACAAAAAATAGGCACTACTACTGTAAATGAATGGTTCCATGATGAAATCCAATGATGTAAGAGTTGTTTAATAATATGATAGTGTTTCACTATCCCTCATTCTTGTGCTAGACCCTCAGTAAGTCCACTACTATACTATCATCCCATTTTGGTGCACCACACCATCTGTTTGCCAACTGCTTTTACATGTGTCAGGTGTTTCCTGAAGGTGAGTTTGGGATCTAGCCAGACCCCCAACCATTTCAGTTCATCCAGAGGTTGTAGAGTTTAATCCCCAAGTCGAATCGGGGGTTTGGGTACCTTTCTGTGCATGAAGTGCATTAATTGTGCCTCTGATCAAAAAGCGCTCCGTGTCTTCTTCCCCATGACATTGAATCGACCCCTATCTGTTCAAGTCTGGTGAAGTTATCCTTTAACTCGTGGCTAGCCAATACATGCCCTATATCATCAATAAAACCAAGAGAGAACTCCATTGAGTTGGGTTGTATCAAAGAGGGGAGTAGTAACGATGAATTATAAATAATATATAAGATGACTGAAAGTGGAGAACCCTGTGGTAATCCGTTCTGAATCGGGAAATTGGGAGAAATGTAGTCTTGAAGTCTGAGCGAGGTGCTGCCGTCTGTCAGGAAGTCCTCAATTATATAGGTCAAGTAAGTAGGACACTGCTTAACTCTTAACGTATTCAACAGCCTTTCCCTATGTACTGATGGATAAGCTGACTTTACATCAAGGAAAACAGCAGATACAACTTTGCCCTGTTGCCACTGCACCTTTATCCAAGATACTAGGATAAATAGGGCATCCTCGGTACTTCGCTGGCGTCGACCTCCCATATGGCCTTCCGCCAAGATGTTTTGAGACTCGGCCCAGTAATTCATTTGGCCTGTGATCAATTTTTCAAAGACCTTGCCTAAACAGTTGAGGAGTGCAAAGGGCCGGTAGCTCCCAGGTTCTGAATAATCCGACTTACCTACCTTGCGTATGATTGACGTGATTGCCAGACGCCAAGGTCGAGGGAAATAACCAATTTTTATACATGCATTGAAAAGAGCGGTGAGGTAATCTTGTAAGGCCGGGAATCCTATCTTGATCAGTTCATTGAATATGCCTCCATGGCCTTTTGCCTTCTTATTTGGCAAGCGGTGGACAATGTCCTCTAATTCGGGTTGAGCGATAAGTGCTTCTACGTCTGAAAGGTCAGCCTCGGTGTGTACAACCGAGGTCCCGTCGAATAAAAGGCGTGCTTGTTCCTCCCTCTCCGTGGCCAGGGATCGGTCCGCTCGGTATAGGGGTGTGATCTCCCCTGTGGAGGTCGGCTTAGTGTATCTATAAGCTTTGAATGTCTCGGCGCCACGGCTTTTTGCCAAAAAAGTCTTCCAATGAACGGCTTTGGCGCGTTGAACCTCACTACAGAAGAACGCCTGCCATTCTATGTAGCATTTATACGCCATCGGAGTGTGACTTCGGAGCCACCAACGTCGCGCTCGATTCCTGTTCGTTAGGATCGGGTTAAGATGGTATGGGTCCCACCAAGCTTTAAACCGAGCAGGTTTGGAGAGAACCTCCTTTCCCTGTGTGTGGAAGGACTTGAGAATCATGTTGGATATTGATGAATACTCTCGTCGATTTGGGCTTTTGGGGAGAACTGAAGTGTAGCACCTTTGAGCTCGTTTTCAAGATCCTGTATAAACAGAGGATGATTTAGGTTAGCAATTTTGGCTGAATTATGAGTTGCTAGAGGTGGGAGGTGCGATAAATTGAGGTAAGAGAACCTGCGTAACGAAGCGTTCTAATAAATGTTTGGCTACAAAAAATGTTGCCAAAAGTATTTATTTAAAAAAAAGCAATACAAGGTTTTGGAAAGCATCAAAAACTCCATAGGTATGCAAGGTTCGAGCGCGCTTGCTATCATACCTACTAGCTTTTCATCATGATCTCAATTAAGTTTTTTTTTTTTCCAAGCTTGAATAAGTTTTCAGGAGCTTTCAAGATTCTTCCTCGTTCACCGTACAATGCTCCACCCTTCACTTTTCACTCAAAAAGCTTGAAATAGAGTACTACAAGAATTAATAAGGTACAATTTGGTCAACTTTGTTATACCACAAACGCTCCAAGCCCAATATTCTGTAACATTCCACCTACACAGGAACCTCCCCCACGCGGTTTTTTTTACCTCACTCAAGGCAACCCAAATCAAGGAAGCAACACAAAAAATTAGATAAGGTAGGTCTATAATTCATGATCACACCAACATATACCCATTCTTCTTAAATAATTCATTATGGCAAACAAAAAAAAACAAAAAAAGAAGAAGAAAGGGCATCCAGATTCGAAAAAAAAAAAAAAGAGTTCAAAGAATTATTCAAACCTTACAACCACCCGAGAGCACAGGGGTTGGAATAAGGCAGGAAGTTAAAGCATAGTAAAAACCGCATCGAATTACAAACCTCACTCCCTCACTTTCTCACTCGGGCTCTTCACCTGCTCTCTTTTTCGCAGAGAAACCCTCCTACCTATCGAAGCGATCAGTCGTTCATCGGCCGTTGGCCCAGACACGTGCCGACGCCGGGACGGGCGGGTGTTGGTTTTGGTGATTTCTGGCTCTGAGATTGACGCTCGCGATTCCACACTGGATGACAAAGGCGAGGAAGATGGGAGCGGAATTTTAGGTCGAAGAGACGTATAGTCATGCGCAAGCTCCATTTGAACCTCCACAGGCTCCAGGGTCTGGTCGATCGACCGCTTGAGGTGTGAAGCCGGGGTCGGTCCTGAATACTTCGGAACAATTCCCGGACCCTTGGTCTCGTCACCCTCCTGGTCTGAGGCTTCAGGTGTGAGCGGACTGGGAGTGGTGGCCATAGAAGGCACAAGCTCAGACAAAGACTCGTCCTCATCTATTAGCGCTGGGATCCCTTTCGGCCTCGCAAGGTAGTGGGAATATCTGTGGTGGTGTTGGGCAACGGTATTGCAGAGAGACTTCCGTGAGTAACCAAAAGTGCGACCTCATTTGACAAGCCGAGACGCCATCATGTGTGGTACCCACTGGCTTTACATAAGCCCACTACAGATATAATAAATATGTCCTTCACGACCGGTAGAGTACCTGTCTTGTCCTTTGGACAGGGGTAACTAACACGTGCATGGATTTGAGAAAGGGGGTGAGATTAAAAAATACACGCGCACGTAAGCACTTACCTTTCTGTGGGGTTTGGCCAGTTGAAGTGATGAGGTACCCAACTCGTGGTTTCGGGTGACGATTCACTGGCCCACTCGAAGCGGATAGTGAATTGGATAGTAATGTGAATCCGATGAGAAGCAAAGCTCGAGGCGAAAAGCAACAAGCGGTCTTCGTTACAAAGCTATCCAATCACAACCGATTTTCAGAGCACCATACCCCATTGTTGGTTGTGGTTGTTTGATGAAGATTACAGTTTTGGTCGGTTGAGAGAAGGCTGTCAGAGCTCAGGAGTTGATGCAATCATCTAAACACATGAGGCCCAATAGAAAACTGACTCACCTCAATAATCTCATCTTGATACACCGGGATCCTTGGCGGAGGCGAGAGTATGCATTCCGAATCATGATGAGCGGGCTGGTACTGTGGCCAGAGCAGGAGGGTAAGATTAGACTCGTCTGCGGTTTTCCGGAACAGCACCCGACGGCCTGAGCCCGCCTCCCCGTCATCGAACCATACATGGCCTATTTCACCGATTTGGTGGGGCACGCGGACCGACGGGCAGGCGTGAGAGTGGCTAAAATTGATTTCGTGCACCGGGTAAGGCGTTCGCTGGAACCCCAGAGACCAGGCTCCTCTTGCCGGGCGATGTGCGAGCTCGATCATACGCGACTCAGCATGCGGAGGGTGCGGAAGGGACGCGCCTGCGCCTAGAAGGGGGTCAGTTGCAAGAAAGTGCACCTTCAACGGATAGTCGATCTGAATGCCCGCGCTGGGCTTATTTTTGTTGAGCTCCAGCCAAGCTAGCTCACTCCAGCCTGACAAGTCGCGAAAGGCGCGCGTGTCTGGGTCTAGGTAGTGGCCATGGACCGCCAAATCAATCGCTTCCAACATCGCAGCCCGAATTGGCCATGTCGTCCAGTAGAGTCGCTGGACCGCGTCTGCACCGCAATCGATCATGTCCGGGCCTCGGCTACGATGGCTGAGCTCACCAAACCTCAGAAGCGAACGCTGAACTATCTCGGTCAAACGTCCAAAGTCGATCAAGACGCGTGAACGCACGCGATGCTCGTCCGTGTGGGGATTCAAAGGCGGCCAATGCCAACCTAGACTCTGGCATAGCTGGCACCATAGCAGTTCTTCTGACTTTGGAATCGAAAAATTTGCGTTCGTACTCTCATTCGTCGACATTCGGATGATGGTTGGCTTCAATTGACGAGTTCCCTTCACGAAGGTATTTGCAGAAGACCGCGATTGTAGACGAGATTGACGAAGATCGGGGTGTTTGTTTGGATTGAAGACAAGTGATGTTCTTTTGGACATCAGCCGGCCGGAGAGAGGAGACCTTTAGAATGGAGTATGACACAAATAATACCTGATAAGCAGTTCAAAGCTATCAATTAGGATTTGAGGGACCCGGTGCTGTAGGGAAGAGTCAAGGGGTGAGTGAGCTTTGTCAAGTGCGAACGAAGGAGTTGAGAGCACCGGTGGGTAAGATATAGGAGAACAGCCAGAGAGCGAAGCCCAATCCGTCGGCCCTTTCCAAGAGATGCAAATCAAATCATGATGAGGCTGCAATTGTAGAAAGCTGACAGCTGCTTTGGACTCAGTTGGTTTGATATCGCAGACTCAACGCTCAAGGGGATCTCCGCTTTTGCCCTTTGACGGATATGATGAGGAGCGAAGACAAACCTGAAAGACTGGTTGAGTTTTGACGCATACAGAAAGGAGTCATAGCGTACGCATTCTGAAACAAAGGCATCGGATAGAACTATCGTATAACCATCAAAGCCGCACGGGTTTGGACTATTCTAAGTACCTACACGTCTGCTTATGCCTTATCCTCAGAATGTTGATTCGGACCCTTTGCCCCGGGGTTGTTGCAAGCTGAGTCCCGATGAAGTGTGCGAGACCTGAACAAACAGCTCAAGACTTCAAGTGGGATTAGACCTGATCAGAATGAACCTTTCAGAGGGCGGTGAGTGGGAAGGACAGTCTGGGCGGTTGGATGGGCACTTGAAGCTTACAGTTGTCTCTGTAAAAACCCATACCGTTTTATGGACGTCCAAAAGTATGGGTTTTGATCTGACTTGCCAAAGTCCGATCGCACTTCGGCATTTTAGAGGACGGGTCCTCGCCGAGGTAACGAGGGACTTCAGTAAGTATCTGATCATCTGTTGGGGTTCTGGCGGGTTTGGTGATTAAAGTAGAGGAAAACCCTCGTCTCACTTCCTTCCACCCCCATCTTGTGAATTTTGTTAAAATGTGGACCATCTGAACCTCCTCCTTCGTCGGAGACGGTCGTCCCTTCATGCACTTTCTCAATCTGATGACTGAGGTTTGACTTCGCTAAGAGACCAAGGAGTCGGTCCCACAAGATTCAAAGTTCGAAGGAAGGCCGCAGGGTGAAGGAATACTTTCTTCCCTCTTGTGAAACTGCTTGGATGTTGCTCGATCAAGCTTCTGAGACTTGTGCCTTGATGCTAGCATCTGCCTGATCACTTCCACCATCAGGATAAAACACACAAAAAGTTCTGAGGGGTGTGAGGGCATACCGAAGAAACTGAAGTTGATTGATCGTTAAGAGGATTGTGACAGAAATCCATTGAGTCCATCAAATCTCTGAAGAAGTGTCACAGTGTTGATATGGGACTTGCAGCCACAAACATCATTGCCCAAATTGTGAACAATAAGTATGACTCTGAAACTTCACTCAAGGACCACATCAGCAACACACAGGCATTACACAATCAGCTGGAAAAAACTGAACCCTCACAGCCCCCATTTACTGGTCACTGGCAGCCCAGGGCATCTGATTGACCCATGGTTTCTCCAAGAGATGTCAATCCACCATCAAATCCAGCATGGTGGGGGAGATGCATGAGCTGCATAAACTATGGTAACTGCATGGAGCATGTTGAGTGTTACAACTGCAATTCCAGATTAATTCTGCAGCAGGTTCTCTGACCTTCCTCCAAATGGTAAAGTCAGTCCTATGATATTCCTATGCAAGATACACTGGGTTCTGTGGTCTTCCTCTTTACATCCAGTGTCTAGTCTCTGACCAAGCTTTCTGGACTTATCCTGCCCCTAAATTACTTTCAAACCATTCAACAGTAGTTGAAACTCTTACAGGCTACATTCAACTCTTGAAAACTACTGTTTAGAGTTACCAGGACTTTATAGAAACATGTTGGACTGTACTTGAATCTTGGACCTTCCCAAATCTTCAAATGGATGGCCTTGGGTGATTCCATTGAATCTTGGACCTGCCCAAGTCTTCAAATTTATGGCCACAGGCAAGTACAGGATTCAGCTGAATCTTGGACCTGCCTGAGTCTTCAAACTTATGGCCTCGGGCGGGTTCAGGATTCAGCTGAATCCTGGACCTACCCAAGTCCAGCACTGATGATTGTGTTGTAAATTTTTTCTTTAATTTTTTACTTTTTTGACCAATTGATCTAGGTACACACCTCACCACCACCACCATCCTCACTACTATCCCTACCGACCAAGGTGAGTCCAATTTTTTAATTTTTTTTCTTTCTTTCTTTCTCACCCATTCCAAATCACACTCTCCCCCACTGGTCAGACCGAACCTCTGAGTATTGACCACTTTCAAAATGTTTCCAAGAATTGTGTTCTACATGGAGTAGGAGATATTCCCAACTTTAAATACCCTGTGTTCCTAAAGCACTGCTGATGAGACCTTGCTTACTCAAAGCAATTTGAAAAAAAAAGCCAATGGCATGCATCAATACATATGATATTATCAACATCCATTTCAGTTCTATGGTGTAGTATGCCTAGGGATGTGTGGCCCTAAGATCATGAGTTCCTATTGGCACTCACCAGTAGCTCTTCACCTATGGCTCTAGCTTTTACAATTCTAGAGTTGATGAGTTGGGGCCCATTTGTTGATCACAAAAGAGATCAGTGGTAGACTTTAAAAATTTCTCTTCTCCTGGGTGGATGATGTGTCACCAAAAAAGGAATGTTTTGGGAACAGCTTCTAGAGAAGATCTGAGGGGACTTGAGCGGGTGGCAATGGATTAAAGGAGCCTAGCATATAGAATCTCTTGCCTTCCATGCAGAAAACATTGTCCAGCTTCCCTGACTCTTTGATGGTTGAGCTTACACATTGGTTCTCATAGGTCTATTTAATCAGCTCCCAAGGCACCACCTTCACCCCTGGAAGTGTGCATACCTATTGCGCTGTTGCGGTACACTAGCCATGTATTCAATCATTAATATTTATGTCTCCTCTTTCAAAAGGAATATGTTACATGAAACATTCTATGAAACAGAAGAGCAGAGAGGTTTTACTTACATGTACAAAATTTTGATCAACAACCTTTCACTCCAAAGAAAAAAATAAAATAAAACCCAATTAGAGAGAAAAAAGTGAGCTAAATATACAAGTTGCGCGTACAAAAGAAGACAAGGAAACCAGGCCCTCCTCGACAAAAAAAAAAAAAAAAGTTGGCGCACACAAGAAGAAAAGAAATTTGTTCAAGTTGGGATAGTTTCGAATGCCTTAAGACAGAGATATGATAAGCTGGTTATCTTAAAGGTGAGGGCGGATGGTTGTGAGATCAAAAGCCACCAAAAGAGGGTTTAGCTTATAGTCGACAGATAAGAGACAGATTTGCTTTTGCTCTGGTTTCAGGAAGGCGCGCAGATGAGAGAGTGAGATCACCATCGGATTTCAGAACTAGAAATCGGGATATCTTAAAATCCATCGAGGACAGACGCCGATATTGCTGCATCGAATTCAAATTTGTCATCAGACTCAGAGTCAGACCGATCCCCACCAATTCCCCTCGTCTCATCTTCATCAACTGGTGGCTCTCTTGACCGGGGTGGGATCCGGAGCGATCGATCAACAGCGATTGGTGACCGATCATAGGTTTGAGATGAGTAAGTCAGGTAGACAGTAAGCATAACCGTTTCAGCGTTCTCGCCCGAACCCGTGAAGTGTACATTTTTCCGACAGGCGAAGGTGGAAGTAGCGGGAGGGGTATAGGTCGAAGCTAGAGAAAGTTCAATTTTCTGGTTAGTCTAGTCCACCCGGGTCTCGATGCAAGCCCACCGAAAACAAGGAAACGGAAATTGGGCTCGACTGACTTAGCTTCAGCGTACGAAGACTCAGATTTCCCTCACTATCGATATCTAAGTTAGTCGGCGATGAGCTGAAGAGAAGAGGTGGTGACTTGATTGCACTCTTGAGAGACCCCAAATCGGCGGCTTGGTTGTAAGAAGGTGGTGGTTTCTTGAGGGTGCAAAGCTCGGCCTGAGCTACCTCCTTGGCAGGGTCATTCGACGAAGAGGTAAAATCTGGGGCGGTTACAAGGGCCGGTAATGGCGCATAGGAGTAGAACGGAGGGGATCGCGATTTCAAGGCAAGAGACCTAGGCCGTTTTCGGTGAGAGGCTTGACGAGGCATGCCTTCAGATGATTTATTTGAATATCCTTGGTGGCTCGGAAAGATAAACAGTAATTGGCAAGTTAAGAATACTTTAGCAAGTGATCATGCGATGGATTGAATGGTAGAATAGGGTGACAGAAGCGAGTTGGAAGCGCAGATGAAATACTCGTTGGCTACAGTGTCAATCCACAAGGGGCGATTAATATGCGAGCTGGCTTTGGTGAGATTTGACTAGTTGGGCGTCGATGGCCTGTGCAATTTCTGCACTTTTGCAGTCAGAAATGTCCGATATTAAAGTTTGAACAAAAACATGTTTAAAGAAACAATGTCGGCTTATGCCATTGCGTGGTGATGGCGTTTGAATTGTGCAAGGTGCGTCCATTCAGCCCATGAGATGAACGCGAAATGGAATGCACGAAAGAGGATCAGGCTTCGATCATCAATAAATCTAGCGCGGTTGATCTCATCATGGCTCGTGGGCCATATGCGGGTCAATTTGAAACAACTTGTTGCAAGGGCAGCTTCGAAAGCTACTGTAAGACTTCGGAAGGACGGGTTTTGTCCGCTGTTACCGTCTCCAACGCGGAGTTTTTGGCATCATTTGGGGTTACGATGGCTAAAGTAATCCTCGGACTACCACCAGGAAGTGTGTAACTCATAAATAGGTCTTAGGGCCGAGTGGTTCGAGCACCGCTAGCGTCCCGGTGTGAAAATATCTTGACTGCTGTTTGGGAAATAAATGTCCCTCCTGTAGTTTTTAGAAACCTTTTTCTTTTTTTTTTCTTTTTTCATATCCGCGGGTCATTTAAGTCTTTAGATTAGAAATTCCGATTTCGGAAAAAGTTGCGGGCCGCGCGCGACGAACCTCGGACATTTGGATAGAAACGAGCTCAGTCGGCTACTGTCCATTCCAATCGGTCCGGTCAATCGGGAGACCTTCCGCGAGAACACCGGAGTCTCGGTGTTCAATCAAAGAAGCATCGAGGCATCAGGACAGTACTAAGAGCATCCCCAGCGGAGCCCGGTGTAAGGGTGTCCTCGGCTGGTCACCCTCACTAAGCTGAGCCTGATGTACGTGGCCAAATTCAGGTCTGTTCACTACATTAACCTCCACAGCAAACTTACAAATGAGAAAACCAGGGAAATGGACCTGTTCCCCATTCAGCACATACAACAAACATACTCGCAAGCAACAAAACCACACTAAGACCTCAAACCACAAAAACCAAAAACCCATCTTGTCCACACTAAGTTTTTAGACCCTTTTTACTAGTATAACTTTCCATGCTTAATGCCTCAATCCCTCAAAATTTGCAAAAAATAGCTCACCATCTTCAGCATGATGTTATTCCTTCAGTTCTTATACCCCAACAACAAAACACACATATTCTGCTTCTGTTCTTTCCTCTATAGAAACTTTATTAAATCCCACTAAGCTTCAATGCAACTCCTTCATATGGCTTGCCTATTGATAATCAAAAGACACCTATCAGAATATCCCATTTACCCTGTAAACCACACAAAAATTCATTAAATGATGTCATTCCACCACCACAGTTCCTTTTCTCCCTAAAAAGCAGTGCGTCTCCTCTGTCTTAACCTTTTGTACCACTCCTCCATCATTTTTTCTGGACCCAATGCAATAATACACCTATTTTTTGACTTTTTAATATTATTAGACTACCTGTTTTGATTTATAGAACCTGCTGTGACCAACACAGCTAATAATTCCAAAGATAAAGGTGTAGGGTATAGCCCTTGAGAGCTTGAACACTGATTGAGAAAGTCTTATACACCAATAAACTCAAGTATGCAATGCTATTTTTGACATTTGTATAAGGGTTTCTTTTTGCTCTACTTATAAACCTACTTATATGCACCAATGACAGTTGTTTCTCTTGTGATTTTGTACACTGTCTAACTTGGTACTACAAGGTTATCTTCACTAATTAAAGAGCTACATTTTCTCATGAATAATGATCATGTATTGCTCTATATTTGTGATAAAATATCTTCTTAGACAATTTTGGAGCACCACAATGGTCAACCTGTTTGATCTGATTCTAGTTCAAAGACTCTTATTCACCATCAGGCAATGGTGGATTGGATTGTCAATTGCTTACCATGGTCTGCGTTGGATTGGATCACCCACAACTGCCTTGTACAACCTATATATGTTTTGTGTCCCTAAAGCAAACTTAAAGTTGGCATTTGAAAATTTTAAAGATACCTATGGCAGATGAAATGGGTTTACAAAAATTCCAAATGCAATCAGCATTGAAAACTTGAAAGGGTGCAACCAGTAAGTACTCTGAGAAATAAATGACATTGACATCACAAAGCACCAGCCAAAGAGAAAGAGAGAGAAAATACAACTTCAAAAACCACATAGTAGTTGTGTCTGAAGTGAACACTAAAAACACCTGATTGAGGGTCAAGTGAGGCAGGAGAGGGGGGAAGACCAAATGAGATGTGAATGAGGCAAGGTTGGTGGATTGGATGGGATTGACATGAAGGTGTGAAAAAAGACACTGGGACAGGATTGATGTCAGGGCTGAGCTGCAGTGAGGCTGAGCTCCTGGCTAGAATGAAAGGAAGAAGGACTGGTCAAGACCTTCAACCTACAACTAAAACTGGGAGTCTACACTAGTGGTACCACCAGGTGTAGACTGAATTTAGTTGACCTCTAAGAAGAGGATTTATACCAGAGCCAACCAATCTTCTTAGCCTGAGCTGGGTTGTTTAAGTTGCTCTGATTGGGAGATTACTGAGGATACCTGAGTTCCTCAGAGGAAATGGGATGAATCCCTTCCTGAAAACAGGGACAAGAAATAGTTTTCTTGGACTAAAGCTTTGAGCTTTCCCTGGATAGAATATCCTATTATTTTACCTTGGGGAATCTCCAGATACCCAAGGGCAAACCCTGAGGAATGCTAGGATAGATTGCCTATCTGACCTTTTATATTATAAGACCCCTGTTTAATTTCACCTTATGAACAGTGCACTATTGAGTGAATTTTCTTAGGATAATCCTCAATGTTGTGCTTTTGTTCAGTTTAGGTGTTAGTGGTAAAGGTTGGGGAAAAGGGACTGAGCCCAGGAGCTGAGGAGGGGCTTTATATAGTCCAGTCTCAGCACTTTCCTTCTCTAAAGGGTTTGTTTTGAAACAGGGGTTGGAACAAAGGGATTTTATGCTTATGTATGATACATGTTTCATATCCTGTATTGTTACTACTGTACACGTGACTCTTGATACTGAGTCTGAGCTGTTATTGTTATGTCTTGTAATGTCTATGTGATTCTTTACAGTGTTACTCTCATGTTTATACTGGGGGTACTGTCTTGTGAGAGCTTGTGGGACTGCCCAGCAGTCCTCAGGGCTGACAATTGAACGGGATGGGACAGGAGAGAGGTCCAACGGACCAGCTGGACCAGTGCCTTGGGTGGGTTGCAGCAGCTCATTGCCCCCTCTTGAGATTATCAGAGTATGTGATTGTTTTGGGCAAAGTGAAATGGGTGTGAGGTTGTGTGAGATGATTTTGGTCTTGATTTTTGTGAAGTGTGTATAGTACAGTGAGACTGAAAATATGAAATTTGGTTTTCTGCAGAGTGGCAAATGTTGGTTTCTGGTCACCCTACGCGCGTGGCTTCCGTACAATGCCCGAGGCACGTAAACAGTACCGAGGTCCGACGTGGTACCACCTGCCTCCCGAGTCCGCTCGACCCCGCCGCTATCCAAACTTGGGCTGTGCTCTGGGAGGCTAACCAAGCTCCTGACACAAGAAACTTGGATCCTCTTGGTCCTTCAAATATCGTCACTGATCGTTCTGTGATTCCTAACTCCGATAGTTGGCAGTGCCGTCATCCAATTGGGACGGATTTCGGGTTGTTTCGAACCTCCTTCGACGTGCGCGGGATCAGGAAATCCATCAACGTATTGATATTTGCAGTGCGTGCATAATCGGATTCGTACAGTCCACCAGATCTACCGCTCCCACTACGTCCATTAGATCCATCAGGATCCACATCATCTTGTTCTTGAGTATATAGGATTCCTTGACAATCTTTCCCAAACAGGATGGCAAGTGATTCAGCGAGAAAAGTGCTTCGTTGGGCCGTTCTGGTAAGGCGCCTCTACGCCCCTTGGTTGTTTCCACTCTTCTTATTCACGTGTCCTGAGAGGACTAAACGGCTTGGTTGTCTGCTTTGACAGGGCCCGGGGGGTATTTCAAGGTCAGTATAAACGCATGACTTGCCTTCTGATCGGCCAGTAGTTAGCCAAAGCGACCTACCAGTCACGTATAAATACTATCCTTGCTTTATTGGAACAGGGCGTTTGTAAACGACTTGTTGATCGATCCGGCGACCCGTGACGTGGTGGATGTTTCACACAAGGTCATTTCGACAACAACGCCTCCTCGATCAGTCAAGCTCAGAATTTGAATTACTGATCTGATCAAACACGGCCTCGCGTTTTGACACAATCCTTCTCAGCTTGTCGCAGTAGGTTCGCGTTCGATCGAAAGAGCACATGACTTTATCAACAATTTTGAACAACTACAAGGTCAATCTGTGCGTGCTTATGGGTCTTACGATACCCTTGCGACCGATGAAGACGTCGATATCATCTACATCGGTATGTTTGTTCAGCTTTGTTCAGCTTTCCTAAACATATTACTCCTTGAACAAATCTGACTTTTGTGGGTTTACCACAGGCTCACCCCATTCCTCACACTACCTACACACAAAGATGTGTCTGCTCGCCGGTAAACATGTTCTGTGTGAGAAACCGATGACAGTCAGTTTGAGTTTACTGTAGCGAGTTTCCAAACTCGTATGACGGTCCTTGTGGAAGTAACGAAATTCACAATTTCTCTAGGTAAATGCGCAGCAAGCCCGGGAACTGTTTCGACTGGCAAAGGATAAAAAGTTGTTCTTGATGGAAGGTGAGTTTGACCAGTCCTAATATCTTAAAGGGTGGTCTATCTTTTTGGCTAAAATGTGTGATATCATTTATATGGTTCCATGAGCAAGCTCTATGGACTCGCTTTTTTCCTTTGGTAGAAAGCTTACAAAAGGACATAGCATCCGGAGTGATAGGGAAAATTGTACAAGTGAGCATTTTACCAACGCCTCGCGCGAAGTAAAACAATCGGCCGGCGCAGCCAAACAACCGAAGAGGTACCAACACTGATTGACTGATGCTGGGTGTCCATTTTTATAGGTTCACGCAGATTTCAGTCTAGCATTCGACCCAAAAGTCTTGGCTCCGACCCATCGTATCTACGACCCGGCTCTAGCAGGAGGAGCACTGCTGGACTTAGGGTAAGGCTGTCTTGTGGTTACTTCATAAAGTCATGCTTTTTATTAACCGCAACGCCACCTCACTGGCAGGCCATACTCGTGGACAATGCTTGCTTTGACTTTGTTACCTCAAAATAATATGAACGCACAAAAAGACGTCTCGCTAAACGAAAATTGTTCCGCAGAGGACCCCATCGAGTCATCGTTACCAATTCCAAAGATTAAAGCATCCGGCGTGATGTTTCGTCACCCAAAGGCTCGCCCCGATTCTTTCAAAGTCGACGCATCCATCGTTGCTGTTTTGGAGTTTCTCACACCCTCTGGCGAAATTACTCAAGGGTAAGTGATTGAATTTCTCGGAAAACTAAGAACATACACCAATGCTCGAGTGATTCTTGTTCAAATGTTGTGAAACTTTTGTCACAAAGTATTTTGGAAAGTAGTATAATGCGTGACACGGTCAAGGATAGGGCTGTGACAATTTACGGATCCTCGGGTCAGATCAGAATCGCTTTGTACGTTCATACTATTCTGCTGTCAATTTCCTATCCGAAAAACTTGCGATTGATTTGACGTTGTTCGCTCTTATCTCCTCCTCATGAAGTCCTACATGCTGTCCCCATGATTATTATATTACAACTGATACGCTTGCGAGCAGCGACGACGTCAGGAGAGTGACAACCAACCCTTCCAAAGCCATAGAGGAAAGACGTTCATTCTCAATTCCAGGTATGCACCGTACAATCTTCATCTAATCACTAGCAGTTGTTTAAAATATCTACTTGGCTTATGAACCATATCGTTCAAAATTTACCAGGAGACGGCCTTGGCTATAGTGAGTTCCATGTACCTAAAGTCTGGGGCAGGTGTGAATGTCGTTCTGAATTTGACTTGATATTTTAGTGTGGGAAGCCGACGAGGCTGCAAGATGCATATTTGCAAGAAACATCGAGTCCTCCCGTATGTCACATCGCGATACCATTTTGATGATGGAGGTAATTCGCTTTGTCTCCTAAATTTGATGTGGGGATAATTATCTTATGAATTCTCTTGCACGTTAAACTTGACTTTGCGAGTCCTGTAGGTTTTTGACGAAATTCGAAAGCAGATTGGTCTTGAATATCCAGCAGAAATCGAGAAGTTGTGAGCAGTCATGAACGCAGTACGCGCAATATTTTGGTCAAAATGACTTGAAGTTGCCGGTCCCAGTAAAGTAAAAACACCCAATTCTACGTGCTTGTATAAGCAGACCTTTACCCTACCAAAATTTGTGCTCTGTGACTTTCCAATATTCCACCGGGCACAAAGCTTAATCGATTTGCTTGCGGGCGCTCGTAGGAGGTCATCAAGTCAGTAAGTGGGCTTTGTCAAGTTTGATCCAATTGATCCTGCCTTGATAAGACCAAATCGGAAGACAAGGATACCAAACTTGATGAAGTAGGTTTGGGAAATTTCGACCTTGAAAAATGCTCCACAAATCTCTACATAGTGTAGTGACACAACCGAATTTGTTTCGTCGGTAAGGCTTATCGGAGAGAGACAGGCCGACTCAGACAAAATGACATCATTATCATCACCCTCCTGGGAGTTTGAGCTACGGTGGGTGACGCGAGAAGCATTAGGCGACTGGCTCAGTACATCACGAGGACTGGGATAAATTATCGTCTTCCATAGCTTATCACAGTAGGAAGTGTCGATTGCGCCAGGTAGCCAGAGGATATTCGGGCAACTCTTGCAGTGGTTGAATAGATACAAGTAATTTGCAAACAGACTAGGAAATGTATGGAGCCAAACCAGAGCCTTACAAAATGGGAAGTAGAAGCAACAGAACCTAGATAGGAACCGCAATTTCCCAACGAAGGCTTAAAGAATACCCCACAATCATGCTCTCCCGTCCATCCGTTCCACTCCGACCCACATGTCGATCGTTAAGATACGGATCAGACGACTATCCACTGACTGGAGTAGGGGCGGAGGGAAAATATTAATTGGGCGGTGAGGAGGGAAATTCTCCCAAAGGCAAATGAACCAAGTTTTTATAGCCAAACGGGGCGAAATGGTTGTACCGCAGTCGATTTGCTGTGCGTCTGCTACGTCAGAAACGTACTAGCTTATTCTTGAACGAACCTAGCCCTTTACAGTAGCTGGGCCTATAAGGACTCGAAGCTTTTTTCAAAGTCAAACTTGGACAAAAAGCTGAAAAAAGCAAGTTCGTGATTTGACTGTAAATGTGCTATGTGACTCAATGGTAATCTCACGGTGGTCATGTAATCGAGCGACCACCGTTCTGCTTCCACCAATCATCGTCCTCTCAATCATCTTCTGGTTTGTCTATCGATCTTCAATCCTAGAAACACCTGAACCCGATCGGCTCTTTGCTCCGGACCTTTACTCGATCTCACCATCATATCCGCGTCACCCCGAGAGAATGTCAGACAAAGTATACAGGTATAAAACGAATCATTGGGCTCATTTGAACATCTACCAGCATCGGATGGTAACCTGTCATGATAATCTCCATCTTTTTTCTGCAATACCGACAGCACGAAGGAAGTTGAGGAACACACGACCCATAAATCTGCATGGGTCATCATAGACGGCGGCGTATATGACGTCACTGAGTGGTTGTGCGTTCGTTTGAGAGCATCTGCGAACCAATCAAACATCAAGCTACCCGATGCGCTTGCTTACTGTTGCTTGATTTGACTAAAAGGGATGAACACCCAGGCGGAAAGAAGGTACGATATTCAATCGTGTTCCATCTTTAATTTACATATATATATTTCAAGAGACATTCAGTGAGGCTGGGGACTTGCAACAGATCCTGTTGGAAAACTGTGGCAAAGATTCTTCTGAATTATTTCATGAATATCACACCAAGAAGGTCCGTTGCTTCATATGCTTATTACTTAACTTGTCTGAACATGGATGAGAGTGACGGATGCCAGTGCTGCTTGTTGATCTTCAGATTCTGGCGAAGACAGCCGCTCCAATGAAGATTGGAATCGGTAAGGTTCACTTTTGATTCAACTTGCTCAGTTTTCCATCGTTCCTCCCAGTACGCACTCTGGGATGACAATGTTTTATTCAAAATTGCGTGCCTATTGCAGTAGGGGCCGACTCGAAGATATAAAACCTGATTGGTTTTTGTATCTGTTTGGAAGGTAAACAGTAGTTTTGTACTGTTGCTGGACAGTCCCATGGTGATCTTGAGATTTTTCTCTGCATGTTCCATCTTATTTTGTACTCCAGAATGGTCTCCTGGTGTTTGAGGAACATACATAGAAATTCTATACATGCTTATGACTGTAGAACTCGCCATAGTTTTGTGCGCTAATTTACCATCTACAGTGGTTTTGATGTTCAACTAGATAGTTGAGGTTGGTATTACCAACCTCACTAGCAGTTGAGGTTTTCCTGTTTCTGGCGGAGCAGGTGTGCTACAAGTAGGGCTTGAGTTGGAGCTATTGATCATGGAGAGATATTAACTAGGGGAAGGCCTAACAGGATGATTTTATCAAGTAGGGCTTTACCAGTTCAAGCAGTCATCAACATACATCTCTCTTTTGCGGGAAGCATAATCTTGGAACATTTTATTGTTGAAACAACAGTATGAGATGGAAACTGATAGATACTAGTCATCAACCTACACAGACCTGTAATTTGCTTCACCCACTCAGCCTCAGGGGCAAAGTTGCTTCAACAAGTTTGAAATTGATTGGAGATGAATAGATCCTATCCAATCAAGCATGCCTTAGTCCACTTCCACATGCCTTCTGAGAGTGATCCCATATTGAATGGCTCTTAAGTTACTTCCATCTGTACTGAACGCGGCGGGCCCAGATGTGGTACAAGCTTTGAATACAAAGGGGTACAGCCCTTATGCACAACAGTTTACATTCTGTAGACCTATACAGCCCATTTAATATCTCATCCTGCATTTGATGGGGTAGGAGTTTTTGGGAATGGAAGGATCTAAAGAACATGTTTGTTCTTGATGTGGAGCGCATGTCTATTTAAAGGAATTTTGTTTGTGGATGAAAAAAATAAAATAAAATGTAGGTTGTAGGTTGTAGACCACTGTACAACCTCACACGCCAAAACTTTGTGAATAAGTCATAAGTCCTTCTCTTGAGAGCTTACTCCTTTATAGGAAAGGGAAAGATTTTTTTTTATTTTTTAAGTTGGATTGAGACTGTACATTAAATGTCCTCTAAATATAGATGGTTTGGCAGAGGGGGTCTTTTTGTGCATCTAGAGGTTTGTGGGATATGCAGTACCAAAATTTCTCTCTCTCTCTCTCCAAATGCACAAATAGTGCATAAATGAAATACAGAAGATAAATAAATGTCTTTTTGTATTTAAATTGCTCTCAGATTGTTTTTTGCCACAACAACAAAAAAAAAAAAAAAATGAGGGAGCACCTCAAAAAGCATAATTTTCTTCTTGTATTCACCAACAAAAGAGAAAATTCAAACATAAACAACTTGTTGGTGTTCAATCAACGAGCAGAGTCAAAAGACATCACTATAGGAATTACAAATGATAATATTAATTTTACTTATGAGAAGAGTTGTTCTTTTATCTTATGAGAAGAGTTGTAGAAATTGAAGACATGAAACTGATATGAGAAGAGTGTGTACTAATGTTTATTAATTAGAAGAAGAGTTGAAGAAGCTAAAGATCAGCGAGAAAAATGTTGGGAAATGTATGACATCACAATCCTCGCCCCAAATCAAACATGTCCATTTCCACTACTTATAGATAGCTCACCAGCGTAATTTCTCTTTCCCCTTGTTTTTGGAAAGAGAAAGTATGTACTCCCTACCTTTCACTTTATACCTGTTTCCATTTTTCCATGTTATAGAAGAATCTAAAGAAGAATTTTGTCTCCCAGTATTATCTTTTTGTTTCTGTTATTCCTTAGACCGTACGAGCTAATCAAAGCTCTCCTCAACCTTTCTCTCTTGTTATATCTTTTGCTGCACCTTTGAATAGGTCATCACAATACTGAGAGCCGGATAGGTTGCAGACATTATACTCACTAAATACATCTCACTAGGTGTTTGAAGTGTATTCAGATTCTTTCACAACTTCTTGAAAAGAAACAAATTCTTGTTCTTTGATCTTTGATTTGAAAAGATCAGATCATTTTGGGGGGTTTTTTTTTTGCATTTATTGAGTGAATAAGGTTGATGAGAGTTTGTTCTATGAGTCATGCAGATAAACACAAGACCACCATGAGTATACTAGCTTGTGTTTATAGAAGATGAAATTTCAAACAGATGAGGTTCAAAACTGGCTGCAGACCCATAAGGTATTTATAGAAGGAAGACATGCTAAGAGAGAAATATTATGAGAGATGATAGATAATGAAAAACTTGTATCCAACAGTGAATCATTCTTCTGGATGAGGACAAACAAAAATAAAGGTTTGCTTCGGACAAATGCCGAAACTCCAATATGACTTATGTTGGATTCAACAGGGGTCTTGGACACTGGGACAGCGACAAAGTATACTGTGAATCAAAGAGGATCATGTATACAGAGGAGAGAGAAAGATGGGAAGAGGTTTTGATGATGAACCTCTTCTCCACATCGCTGCCCAGGTGCGATAAGAGAAACAGAGACGAAACACTACAAGCATAACACTCTACAAGCATGCTGAAGATGTAAGCACACAACTACACTCCAACAACTTATTCATATATCAAATTCAGTCCAATGACAAAATTCCCAAAAAACTTCAGGGAAGTCATGCTACAATTTCAAATCATAATTCCCACAGAAGACAGATATAAGTATTCATAACACTCACTGTTGTATATATCTAAACCATATTATAGCATCTCTCAATATTTTCTATCACTATATTTCCAGTGTTGAGAAGCCAGTCATTGTTTTTGACCAATAGGACTTCTTCACCTTCTCTGGGGACACTGAGTTCATTGATTTTTACCTGGAATTTCTCTTTAAGATGTGATAGGCAGCATTCAAGCTGATTCATGAGGTTGACCTCCTTTGTAAGCTATCTGAGTTTGATCTCATAATGTGGGACTGGAGTGTTTTTTTAATTTGAATCAAACTCCCCATTTTGAGTTGCATAAGGAGATTGAGAAACAATAGTCTTGTCTCATTTGAAACCAAACTCAGGCAAGGTGGGATGAGTTTCCAAATCAGGATTAAAAGCTGTTTTTTATTCCTGCTTCAGACTGTTATCAGTCAGTCCAGTTTGGGATTTTTCTTCTGATTTTGTGTCTTTTGCTTTTTAGGTTTATGTTTGCTGGGATCAGATTCAGATTCATCTGCTTACAATTATGATTTCTCAGGTTTGGATTTGAGTAGGTAGGTGGACATTTCAGAGTTGGATATCATTTAAGGTTCATCCTGTTTTTTCTTTGGAATTCCTTGTTATTTTTTTTCTGCTTAGGTTTTCTGGCCTTCTTTCTCTTCTTCGAGTTCTCTGTTTCAGGTGTATTGTGCTAATTGGATGTGATCAGATTAAATTTACTTTGAGTGTGGGGTGTGTGGTTGCAGTGGATTTTTTTTTTTTTCAAGGATTGTGTGACTCTCCATGGGATGACCTTCATAATTGACCATGACCAAGGAAAACCCACTTTAACACCTCACTCAAATTCTGGTTTTTGACGAAAAAAATATGCATTTAGAAGTTATGCAATTAAAGTATCATTTGGCTGCGACACTACCAACAAAGACATTTAGGAAAAGCTTGTCCTAGATTTCCTCAGACAAGGATATGTCCTAGTTTTTCCTTTTCCAGAGAAGGAAAATGTAGGACAAATCTTGTCCTAGGATTTCTAGAGAAACCATGTCCTAGTAGTTTTTTGTTGGTAGTGGGCCACCATTATGGAAACTTGGACTGTAGCTGTCCAAGGGTTTAACCCAAGGTAATTCTTGGGCCTGACCAAAGCCTTGGATCATCCAAGGTTTCTTATCCAAGAACTACTCAAAAAGTTGCCTCCAAGGCAAATTTGCTCGTGCTGAAACATTTCCTAACATACACTTTGAGATCAATCACTCATTAGGTTGGTTAATTTCAAAGGGATGAGGTTGAGGCCTTAACAAATGATGTTGAAGTAAGGTGCGACTTTCCTTTGAGCCTACAGTCAACATAATTGGCCAAAAACCATGACAGCTCTTCCCAGTTAAAGAATCATAAATCAGTGTTCTCTATTTTTGGACCAAATTTAGAATCTGACCCTGTGATTGAGGAGGATGTTACTGAAAATGCAATTCGAACACCTGGTATGAATAAGTGACAGGGAGGTATAAGTCCTCCAAATACGCTACTCCTGACCTATCAAGGTATGAGGCTGACCTGGGGGATAGTTAAGAAAAAATGAGATAGATGATGAGCCGTGAGAGAAGAGAGAGTAGTGAGTGAAATTACAAAGTACCTAAGTGGCACAGCACAAAAACAGGTTCAGGAGGGAGTGAGCTGAATGTGCTCGTGATCTGGCATTGAGTGTACAACTGAATCAGGGCATGTCAGATCTCTATATATAAGATTTGGATGTTTGGGTTTTGTGGAGTGAGAAAGAAGGTTTAGAAATGGAGATGGGGTACATACGTGTTCTTTTTCCGCAGATGAGGAAAGGAAACTCTACAGGGATAGTGTGGAAGGGGGTTTTATAGTGTGATGAGCTTTGCCTAGTGTATAGGTCTATTTGCATCTGGGTGTGCTTTTAGGGAGAAACTTTTGTTTGATATATGTTGATTGTATATCAACAGTTACAAATGACCCATCCTATGTACGTGAACCAACTTTGTTTGTATATCAAAAATCATGAGCCACAAAAATATGAACAAATATGCATCATGAAGAGATAGCACCAGAGAATAAATTCAACATTATTTTCTAGTTTTCCCATACTCAATGGCTTCCAGAGAAATTTGTAATACCTCTTTATCTTGTATTCTGAGAGGAATACATTATTTTTTCTGGCATTGATAGGTTTGGATGTTGCAAAGTTGGGTTCCCTACCAAAAGCCAACTTGGGATTTTGAAA
>AWVX01051504.1:0-10774 GCA_000500245.1 Cronartium ribicola 11-2
TGAAAAATAAGAAGTCATCAACATCCGCAGATGACTCAGATTTCACAAAAGAACGGGTTGAGATATTCAGCACGCACTTGCATAGTTGGAAAACGTCCGAGAATTCGTTGCACATTTGATTCTTTAGAGATTTTGTTTTGGCTTGAGTCATTTGTTCAGCGCTATAGTCAAAAATTTCCTCTGACAAGAGCTTTAAGATGACCATGTTATTCTCGCATAGGGAGAGCGAAGTACGAGAGGAGGCCACGATTTCGGGTATGAACCCAGGCCAATTATGAGGCCATTCTTGTTTGAGAATCTAGATAAAACCAAGATCAACAGGGTATGAATGACATATTTGTGTGATATAGTTTGGCTGAAACTGCATCACAGGTTTGAGAGTTTACCTGGACCAAGATCAAATTCATCTTATTGACAAAACCTTTGTCCTTACGCATCATAACATCATCACGCGTCATCTTTACAATATAGCCTACAATGAAGTTCTTGTAGTAAGCAGAAACCAAGTCGTAAGTCATAGATGTCCTCAACCCACATGAAAGCTTTAAAGACAATTTAATGAATCTACATACTTTGATTCCGGATTGCTGAGCTTCAGGTAAAGCTTTCCACCTCGTGGTAATCAACTGAATCGCTACCAGATCAGATTTTGATGCAAAAAAAAAAAAACGAGATTAAGTGGTAACAACATACCTTATCCATGATCTGCAGGGCAATATACTATGACATCATATGTGTTCAAAAAATTAGAAGATTCATAAACAAGATGCGCAGCTTTTGATCATGATGAAAAAGAATTGGGTCTTTGATGATTCAATCACTTACTTTAGCTTGCTGAGAATTACTGTTTTCCAGGATGATCGGAACCTTTTGCCATGCATCAGGTTGATCTTGAAACTGAGTGAGGATCGTCATAGCATCCTTTTGTTGAGGACCTTGAGTGTTGAAGGCGGCCTCAACAACTTGATCGATGATACCAGGATCGGAAGCTGGGTTCAAAAGCTCTTCCATGTTGCGAGTGGTATAACTAGTTACGCGAGGATGCGAAGGCTTGTAAGGTTGTCCTACGAATAATCGGTTCAATGATCACGCTATAAAAGTGGGTGTGATGCGGTTAAGAATGAAAAGGAGGGACATTAAATGAATCAATCAAGTCAGTTAGTATTGTGAATCAGGTAAAGTAAAGAAAAAATAACATACTCCGATCCGGCTTGCTTGTGATTTTAGTGAATTCGAGATTAAAGGGTGACAAATGGAACTTAAGCTCGAGTAAAGTGTGGTAGTTTAAATGCGAATTGAGAGATAAAGGGAGAATCGGTAGTTGGTGGTAGGTAATACTATAATTCTTTAAGTTTAGATAAGGATGAAAGGAGTCGTGTTCGAGATAATCGATTTGGGTCGATCCTTTACGATTAGTCAGCACAATCCCTTCAGGATACTGATAATCTCGAACGGTGAAAATTTAATTATTTACCGTATAGATAGCAAGTGTTATCGGATTGATGTAGAGGAAAGTTGATGGGAAGATTGTGTCTTGTTGTTCTTCAGATGTTGCAATATAACTCAGATTGAGATTTGGCGTTGGGCGATCAGATCGTGACTTTATATTTATACACTGTAATTTAATCTGACACCTGTAACGAATGAACATCCTGTAAGCTACAGAACCATCAGTGCTTTCAGGGTCCTAAAAATGATGGATCAACTGTTGCTATTTAACACATTGATTGTTGATGACTCTACAGTAGAACTTGAATTAGATATGACTATAAAAACACAAGAGATCTCTTCAACTTTTGGAAAGTTCAGTCTTGGTCCCTGATCATGTGCAGTCTGAAACACATATCTGCACAGGTACCCACAGACTGATGGCAATTGTGGAAATCAGCTTTATACAATACTTGGTGGGTACAAGCTCTCCAATAACAGAAAGGGCCAAAAGTATTCGATTTCTTACAGGTATTATCTAGAGTCTCTTGAAGTATCATAGAGAAACTGGGCTGTATTCTATACCCGTCGTGAATTGATGAACAATATCGGGTGACAACAAGGACTAAAGAGCAAGGTCTTGAATCAGAATTCACAGTGAATGTGTGGGTATTGTAACATTGACGAAAGCACAAGAGATCCCAAAGCCAAAAAAAAAAAAAATGTGTGGACTCTTGCCCACCGTATAAAATGATACAGTTTCTATGTGTGTGATCTGGTGATGAAAAAACACTCTACTTACTTTACTCTATACAATATGTCTCTGGAATGAACCATATACTCTATCAAATCATATACTGAGAATATTTGAGAACACGGACAAACCGTTAGATGACAATTAGCATGTACCAAATGGTGTATACTGTTGAGATATGGGTATAGTTATAGGGTTACAGTACTGAGACAACATGTTTACTCACATTATCTTTTTTCAGATGAATGAGAGGAGGGGGAAGCTAGCGGGAGGTACATATACGAAAACTTTTAGGTTGTACATACATAGACTATAGGGTACGCTAATGCTGCTATGAGGCTGTATGGTGCCGATGGAATTGAGACACTGTGACATATACCTTCTACATTTCATGTTGAAGATCACAGAGTTGATTGTAAAAGACCCTATCTAGTTTCGAACATTTAAAAAAACTGGTCATTCCTAGCTATATTCAGCTACATTTTCCCATTTGAAGTTTTTTTTGCGTTGTGTGGAATGAGACACATGATTCTTGACATGAATTTTTACTTATAAACTGGTGGTTGTATGTTTTTGGTACCACTACAGTAATAACAGTTACTAGCAATTACAAATTTCACACACCATGTTTGTGGGGTGGTTGCTCATCAACAAGCACACACAAGTTCTCTTTGTGCAACGAGCGGAAGGTAGTGTGCTTTTTTTAAACAAGCAAGACCCAAATAGTCAGGGTAAGCTGATTAGTCTCCCAAGGTTGACTTGCCAAACTGACCGCATGTATTGGGATGATGAGCGTTAGGGCTGAAGTGGGCATGAGCCGTGCTCATGAGGATATTGGAAAATAGAATGTAAGAATGTAATCCGGGACGTATGTCAATATTGAGGCGGGAAACCAAGCTTATATATGGTAAGGAATGAGGTGAGATAGGCCTACCTCTTCAATTAATACTCAAGAATTGTTCGCAAGACGCCAGCAAAGAAACTCTTTTTTTTTTTTTGATAGAAAGAGATGAGCCATTCCATCACAAGCCATACTGTTTCTAATGCTCCAATCTGATAAACGGCGCGGTAAAGATATCAAGTGGAGATAACAGCGTTCAAAGGTCCAGCGTCTTATAAAACAATCCTAAGACAACAGAGCAAAATTCCAGAAATGATTGGATGTGATCTCAAAAAATTGTTACACCATGACAAGGTCCCTTCGGGGCCCAATCTTTTCAGGAGCTTGGGAGTCAATTCCTCCTACGGATCTCTAGAAAGCCTGCGTACAATCTCCAGACCCTGCAATCATTGCAGGATCTCAGTGAAATCCCTGGGGGGATCTTCATGATGAACAGTTATTCACTGAGATGCGTATAGTATTGTGCCCAAGTGGAAAGGTTTAGTATTTCTTGACTTCAAGCACATATACAACTGAGCAGTAGAGAACAGAGTTGATGACAAGGAATGGAGACTAACCTGAGATGCGTACAGTATTGTACCCAAGTGAAAAGGTGAAGAAAGAGAATACCTTCCACTTGGTGCGCATCCCAGATATCAGGTGAGTAACTCAGTACGAGCATAGTTAGCCTCCCATCCCAACACTTCATGCCTTCCAAAGCTCCTGGGGACCTTTACCTGAGATCCGTTGGAGTTTCAGGCTCCCCTGAAGCTCGGTGTGTTTATTATCTATATTAAATCTTTAGCATCTGCTTGTAATTCGAAATGTTGGATGGAGCTCCTGCGTACGTTTGCGGCGGCCAAATCTTTGACACAAGTTTTTTGTTAAAAATTTGCCCATCCCTGCATTTCTTCATACAGCTGGTTAATCCCTGTCCAAGTTTGATCAACTTGGTCCCTCACCAATCAAACACGTTTGATTTCCCATCATTCATGTTTGATAAGCGTGTGGTCATGAATGGTACTTTGCAACCAGGAACGGTTGCAAAGTACCGTTCGACTGAGCAGGTGAAGAACCGGATAGAACCGAACCATGTTCGATTGAAACCACCCACTTGGCCGGAGCAAGATTATCACTCTGGTTTATCTGCGCTCCTCTACAGTGTGTGTAAAGGAGGGATGACGACTCCCCCTTGCTCCCCTACCCTTCTCTTCAGTGTGCGTAGAGTAGAAGTTAGAGGGAGGATGGGAGGCTTTCTGATCGTCCTCCTGCTTCCTCCATTGGCTCCCAGGAGGTATGTATACCTAATTTTCCAAACTAAAAAAGTGCTCTTGTGTTGTAGTGGTTATGTGATACGATTGTTCATGTATTTTTCATGGTGCAGGTAAGTTCAAGTCTTACCTTTTACCCCAGCTAGTGGATCTCCAAAGATCCTTGAAAGCTTGGCTGAATCTCCGAGCGAAGGTTTCTCAAACCTTTACCAAATATTTTGGAACTGAGAATCTCCTGAGGAGGAATTGACTGCCAACCCAAGGTCACCGGGAGCTTTTTTGCTCATAGGGGACCAACTCAGAAGATCTGGTAGGAGATTTGATTTTACAAAATATTTTGGCCGAGGGAAACCTTACCGTATAGTGTGAGTGGGCCAAGGTCGACGTTGTGATTGTCTAGCGTTTTACAGGCAACCTTTTAAGTCACTCTCATAAAATTCCTCAATATTGTGGTATGTATGAAGCGCGTTTTCAAGTCCCAAAGACTTTTTAGTTTTCAAATCGGGCTATAGTCCAGAGTTTGATTGGCCTTGTTGTGACGCAAAATCTCTGTTCAAAGTCTTGTCAGCCTGTATCGCAGCTTTTTGAATGTCTTTGAATGGCTTTGCAACATTATTTCTCAAAACCTCATGTGTCTGAAGGAAACAAGCCGTTGCAAACACTAGCCACATGGGAATGAAAAAAAAAAAAAAAAAAAAACTGGGGATCAAACAGCTTTCAAATGCTTTTGGTAAGTGCAACATGACCTTGGTTGAGGAGTTTGACATGTTCAAGGACACAGAAGTCGGTAAATAAAATTCTCCAAGATAATGTAATCTTGTAGCCTGATCTCATTGGGGGACAACATCTTGGCGCAATCGGTACTCCAATCGTATGGGCCAAACCGTCCTGGAATGTACCGAGAAATCTGTCCAGGTCGGACCGCCTTCATGAGAGACACAAGGCTGGTAAATGTTGGAAGAAATGTCAACGCTGCTATATGCCATAATCAGGTCACGTAGATTATTGCCCGTCTCCGTAAATTCCAACGTTGTGCCTTCGAGCCGCGTCATAGGAGAAGGAGATTAAACAGGATCTTTCTTATTTTGGTATTACCTCATAATGCGTTTGGGTGCATCTCAGCTTCAGCCTGCTTCAGCAATGGCTGCAATCAAATCTTGCTCTGCTTGTTTCACTTTCAAGAATGCAAGATTTGCCAGTACAGCAATGGTTTTGACCTTAACCAATCCAGCTCTATATTGCTTCCAGTGATTGCATCAAAGTGCTTCAAGATGAGGCATCTAGGTTAATAAACAAAACATCCCAAACAAGATTTCACAGAGCTCAGTCTCATCAATCAACAAGGCTTTCATTGGAAATTTTCTGCGGCGAGGCACTTTGGGTTGGTTGTGCGCAAAAGTTCTGGTTTCACCCAGTGGCATCTGAGAAGTGTGATATTTGTCTTTGTCTAGTACGTAGAGCGAGCTATGGTTCTACGAGGGAGCAAGATGAGTCTTAGCTTTTTGGCAATGAGGTTGAGGCTGTAAGGTAAGGAAGTCTGACATTACGTCTGAGTGGGATTGAGGGAACCCATACGGCCTTCAAATCCTTATGGTACATAGCAAATTGAAGTATTGATAAAGCCTGAAGAGAGAAAAAAACCAAGACTTTTCACTTAAATCATATCCTTAACTTGGTTTGCTTAAGTCACAGCCTTCGCGTTTCCGTGATATTAAGTAAGTCCAATATTTAGTAAGTAATTTACGATTTTTGAAGACGAGGCTCATGTGACGCTCACTCTGATTAATTTCTAAACAAATCATGAACACACATCTCGTCACGGTTTGGATATCATCAACTGAATCATTTTCAGAACGTCGAATATCTCCTCATTTACTCATTTCTCAATTAAAAGTCAGTCTCATCATCCAATCATAAACTTTCCAATCAACTTTTGACCTCAAAATTCATAACGTGGTTCTGATTACCATTTGATACAATCATTTGGATTTATGTAGGTAAAACTAGAGCCGATCACAGGTATTCCGGCCAAGTCACAAGTACTCGCGCTTACTAACTCCTCACCTGATCAATCTGATAGCACTCAAGCTATCTTCTTGAATGATGACAGTCGCACTTTATCACAATACGGTGTTCAAGAAGGATCGACTATCGATGTGAGCCCCCCCCCTTTTTTTTTTACCCTCATTGATTTAAGAAAGAATGTGTCAAGAAAATGACTTTTTTGATGGATTTTTTTCAGGTGATCGATTCAGATCCTACCTCAGTTACTAAAGCAGGCCAATATAATGATGTCAGTCAGGTATCAAAATTTGAATTAAGCTCTGAAGAATATGCAAGTCGACGTGGTATGTTTTGTATCTCTACTTCACATATCGTTAATCTGATGATCAATCTAGTCAAAGTTTTTTTTTTCATTCGGATCCTTAGATACCGTTCGGGCTTTTAAAGAGCGTAATAAATTAGGTCGATTTGCAGATGAAGTAACAGCACGTCAAAATAAATTAGAAAATGATGATGAGAACCTTGAAGAATCATTAAAGAAGCGTTTTCCTTTGAACGCAAGATGCAAAGTCAGCTCATTAACTCATGATTCTGCGTCACGAGGTGCAATTAGATTTGTGGGACCAGTTGAATTTAACAAGAACCATCGAATCTGGATCGGTGTTGAAATAGACGAGCCAGTGAGTCGTAAAGTTATCAATTTGTTCAAAGTCCAAAGCGATATCATTAGGTTCAAAAGATTAATGGAGTTCCTAACTCGTCTCATGTCCTTTGTTAATAGAATGGAAAGAATGATGGGGCAGTCTCGGGAGTTCGGTACTTTACTTGTCAACCCTCTCATGGGACCTTCATTCAACCTGAACGTGTGGAAATTGGTGACTTCCCAATCATTGACCCTTTTACTGACGAAGAATAAATCGTTGTAAGATCTTGCTATCGTATACCCAATGACTTGTACAATGTATCAAAATAACTTCTCAAATCCGTCTTTCTCAGGAAGGTACTCATTTAGGCTTCCTCCCTTGTTCATATAAAAATCCAAAAGACTCACGAGTCGAACCCTTGGGGAGACTCAAAGATGCTTAAATTCAATGAATGTTGACGGGGCTAGACTTTGAGAGACAATCGAAGCAGTCAACCAAATACAAGAGTTGCGTCCTCAGACTCAGCAAATTCAAAGTTCCATGACTCCCAATCAAGCTTTTTGTATACCATTGAATAAAATGGAAGAGAAGAGTGAATCAATATAAAGACAACAAAGAGGCATGACAACCGAGTAGACTCCAAAAAAGGGGAAGAGACTAGCAGACAATTGAAAAGCAACAAAAACAAAGGGGGGCGAGCAAATGGAAGAAAAGTAGATTATTTGCTTGAAGAGTATTTTGTGACACCCTCTACAGAAAGTAATAACAAGGAACAGTTAGCATCTAAATTGATGTGAAGAAATGAAATGACTTTAAACCTACTCGTTCCTTCGGAGATAGCGTGCTTGGAAAGTTCCCCAGGAAGAATGAGTCGAACAGCCGTCTGGATCTGTAAACCAAGGAAAAGGCTATTAAGATGGGGAAGACCGATAAATAGACTAGCAAGAAAATAACTTACTTCTCGAGAAGAGATTGTTGACTTCTTATTATACGATGCGAGTTTGGAAGCTTCACCGGCGATTCGCTCAAAGATGTCATTGACAAATGAATTGAGGATTAACATAGCCTTGCTTGAGATTCCAGTGTCAGGGTGAACCTGTTTAAGAACCTTGTAAATGTAAATAGCGCTACAAAAAGAGATCAAGATGAGTCAGGTGATCGTCGAAGGGAAAAGAGGAGCATTAAAAACGTACTAGGTTTCTTTACGCTTGGGTTTACGTTTCTTCTTCTCGCCATCGGCAGCCGGCTTTGTAGATTTCTTTCCGGCTTTCTTGTCACTGGCCGGAGCTTTGCTTGCAGGTGCCTTCGAGGCAGTTGAGGCGGGCTTCTTCTCAGCGGCAGTGGATTTAGGAGGCATAGTGAAGTAGGTGGGGTGATTTGTGGTGTATGGAGTGAAGAGTAGTGGCTGTTGAAAGTGATGTGATAGGGAAGTGGAGTGGTGGGAGGATGGAGAGGCAGGCAGAGGGACTAGCTATATATAGGGCGATTCTCTGACCTAACCTGAACTGAGGCAGTGTCCTGACTGTCAGGAGCCTCCTCTGGAGTTTTTGTTGACGCGACCACGCGACTTGTTAGACTGTACTGTATATTAATATGTATCGCGTGGTTCGAATTGTCAACTTAAGTCCGGGACGGGCCTACCCGACGCGACGAACGCGTTCGCCGCGATTTGGGCGCTTGTGATTGGTCCAGAGCTCGGTTGGTCCACGACCTGCAAACACCCCAATGTATTGATTTCAGCACCTCGCACAATCAACCCCCTGCAAATGCTCACGCGACGAGGTTGGTCATGGATGGAACTTGACTGGTTGCTGGAAACCAAACATGGCATTATAAATAATCTCCCATCACCCCCATCTCACTCCAATCAACACACTCACCACACACCTCAACCAACAACCATCCCCTTCGATCCCCTTTTCAACTTCAACTATCCAAAATGACTTCAGGTGGCAAAGGTGGTAAAGCCGGCGGTGAGAAGGCAGGCTCAACCTCCCGATCTGCAAAGGCCGGTCTGCAATTTCCAGTTGGTCGTCTCCATCGGATATTGCGAAAGGGCTTCTATGCTCATCGAATCGGAGCTGGTGCACCCGGTCAGTTCTCATTACCTTGATCGCATTTATGTAAACGGCTTTCTAACCATTCTTACATTCTGACAGTATACCTCGCCGCTGTCCTTGAATATCTGGCGGCCGAGATCCTCGAACTTGCCGGTAACGCCGCTCGTGATAACAAGAAGTCTCGTATCATTCCCCGTCACCTCCAGCTCGCTATCAGAGTACGCAATAGCTCCATGTTGACTTTTCTTTTTTCTACCAAGTTCCTTACTGATATTAAGCTTTTTATTCTATTTCAGAATGACGAGGAACTGAACCGACTACTCGGTCACGTTGTGATCTCGCAGGGTGGTGTCCTACCTCACAGTAAGCCACATTTTATGCTGCTATCCAAATTCTATGTGCTCATCAACTCTTTTTTCTCATTACAGTTCACGGCGAGCTGTTGCCCGCCAAAACGAAAACTGGTACACCTAAGGCTAACAAGACTTCACAGGAAATTTGAGCTACCCTCTGTTGCACTTGGATTACGTTGTAGCAGCTTTTTTCTTTTGACATACATGTACTTTTTTCTGGCGTTGGTCAACTTGGGTTTTTGAAGTAATCATTTCGCTTTGGAAATCGGATGGTTTTGGTTTTTTTTTTTTCAAAAAATGTTCAATGTCTCGAGAGCTTGCCAAGGACCCAGAAGTGTTTTTACTTGGCTCTCTGTCTTGTTCATATTTCAAGGCCCCTAATTTCTGTTCAAAGTCCAGATCTTTAGGATCATGGATTGACGCTACTATAATACTATCTTAGTTTAAGCTTTCCACAGAGCGTACACAAACATGATAAAAGGGAAAACAGATCTACTCTTTTGACCAGTAAAAGGTTCTCCTTCCCATCTACATACATAACAGAACTCGGGTTATGAGACGTTGATGAGATCGATGATAGCCCGCTACGAGCTGGTCACGGCTCGGTTCCGACCGAGTGAGCCAGAAAGCAGGAGAAGGGTCCACAAGCACCTTGGTTTGTTGAGCTCACGACCAAGAACCGAGCGAGCTTGTGCCTGCTCGGTCTGAGTTACTGGAACGGTTGTGCATGCAAAACTGAACGGAAGCAGAGCTCTCTGGGCTGGTCACAAGTTTGATCCTGTTTGATTGTCAGCTCAGCACGGGATAAGCTTGACCTGAACTCCTCATTGTTGAGTAGTCTTACAATGGAATGTTTTTGTTTCTTTTTAGAAACACACTTTTATTCGCTTCATGGAGCTGTGTTTCCTATTCACGACGTTGGTCTGTGAGAAAGATCAAGGTGAGAGCCGTACCGGGGGTTTTATTTATTTATTAGGAGGTTTGGGTTTATGGTTATGCGAAAACATGGTACGCCAGAAATTCTCAAGGAACTTGATTGTTCCAGGATTATAAGAAATGTTATCCACCGGGTCGTCATCATGTTACTTTTGGTAAGACCAGAAATGTATTTCGAAACTGAAAAACAACTTGAACTGAATCAGCTCGAGATGGATTATTATAATATCTGGAAAGGAATCGCACGCATGAGAACACGCTTGTTTCACTTTTTTTTCTTTAAAAACCAGTCAAAATTACTTTGCTTTCCTTCATGCATCATTCGGTCTTCTTTAGCATATATAGCGTTTTTCCCAATGAAGTTTACATATCAAAAAAACCCGGTATGACTTTCTACATTCTCACAGCTCCAACGCTTACATGACTCTGAACCCGGTCATGTGT
>KI575625.1:0-20207 GCA_000500245.1 Cronartium ribicola 11-2
CCAACTCCAGATTGAAAACTCTTGAGGTTGTTGAAGGTTTAAGATTTTGAGTTTTGGCCATGTAGATGCACAGATCAAAGCTTCTACCGAGTTCCATTCGTTGGCTGGTAAGTTGATGTACTTTAACTCGCGTAGCTCTTTACAATCTTGAAAGCTTATAAGTAATTCACATTGTGTCGGATTGTACAAGCTAAGCCGAGCGAGATTAGGAATCGTGAAACGATTATTAGAGGCCCATTGAAATCCAAAGGCAATACTTCCAGCGATATTGGGTCCTGCAGTATCTGAGCCTGGAATACTTGCATGAAGAGTGAGATCTAAGAGGTCTGGCGCGATACGTGAAATTAAGTAATGAGCATCGGGTATCGAGAGCTTTGTACATTCCTCAAACTTCAAAGTCGTAAGCTTCTGATTCCATGTTTGATCGGACCAGGTTCGATCGACGTTGCTACTAGTTTTAAGTTCAAGTTTTGAGAGATGCTTGAGTTGAGATAGATGCCATTCGAAGGGAGGCTCTGAATATTGAGGAGGTGGTTGAATGGGCGTTGATCGACAGAGATAGCCGCACGCGAGGGACTCGAGCAAAGGACATAGTTGAATGAGATGAGTGACAAAATTATCAGTCGAACGAGGACCCATTGACCTATCTAATGTTAAGTGCTGGAGCGTTGACAAATGTAAGAAGATCTTGTGAAGGTGTATGTGAAGGAACACGGGATGTGCTTCCAAAAGTGGATAGCGGATCTCGAGGGATTTGATGTTAGGGCACATGACGAGCACCTTGATCATATTTTGTGGTGAGAGACCTCTTAATTTGGGTTTTGTGGACCTATCATCTGGCTCCTCATTGAGATCATGATTATAATCATCGATTAAGAGAACATTATCAACATCGTCCAGCCCTTCTTCTCTAGGCTCCTCCTCCGTCCATTCATTGGCAAGCAAGATGGAAATCGATTGGACCAGATGACCGTGTTTGTAAAGGATATCTTTAGTCCATAAGCTGAAATGAACAGGAAGCTTGCTTGGAAGTCTGACCCGCTTTTGTTTGTTGAAAGATCGAAGGAACAGATTCCTTTAGTTCCGGCATGTTTGAACAAAGGAAAGAAAAGAAAAAAAGAAAAACACAGGGAAAGTCATACCTTCCATAAAACTGGTAAACAAATCTTATATAATGACCTATTTACGCTCGCAAGTGACTGGAGGGTCGTGAGGAGAGGTGGGCGGCCCAATTGGTAAACAACGCAGGCACGAGAGTATCCTTCTGAATCGTGGGTCAAGTGTTTTGTCCTACGTGCCATGACACCACGCAATTCAGATTGAGAAAGCAGTCGGACGTATTTTACAATCTTCGTCTTGACCTCATCTGGTAAATTTAAAAGGCCAACTTGACTTGAGAAGGCAGAAGGCGACCGATCCGATTGTTGATTGTTTTCTAAAATGGAAGTTTTAGTCTTGTCGTTAGTTTCTGACTTGTTAGTTTGTTCTTGCGTATCTTGATGTGGGTATTCCGGTAGCGTTCGAATGAGCTCAGTCCCGATTTCTGAAGCGAGATGAGAAGTGGATTTTAAGTGAGACTTGAGGAACCAAAATATGAGCCGAGTCGGTAAATTCAACTTTGCAATCTCATTCTGAAGGTGTTCATCGATAGACCATAGTACCATACACGATATCAAGTGATCTATCTCCTTATTAGTTTCAAATTCCGAGGTAGAAAGTTCAAAGTACGCAGACGTCGGGTCCTCGCCGGCGACGTGTTGGACAATGATTTTTAATTGATGTTCCCATATTTCAAAGTTACTCCCATGTCGCTCGAGACGTACAATCTCTTTAGTTAGTTGTAGTGCACCACTTAGAGATTGAATCGGATCTGACAGATTGGCACGCAAGGGATGAGGAGAGTTCTGTTGCTGGTTCATCTTTGAGGATGGATCCCCAGTCGTTTGGATGAACGATCTGCATACACGCACTCATTTAATTTCAGCCCAAATTGACAGAAGAGGACAGAAGACCACCTAAACATCGCCCACTGGGATGAGACCCGTGGGGAGGGGGGCAGGGGCATATCGGAGCCTTATCTGCCACGCCGAAAAGGGTTCTGTGCTGACTTGTGTACCTGGAAAACTGATATATGTCCTGTCATTCTGAAGAGCATACTCTACTTCAATAAGTCATCCTTACCCAGATTGATGTCCATCGAACAATGGTGACAAGGAGGATATATTTTTATCTCATTTGTTATGAGCTCTCTCTGTATTTATATATGTGGCAACTGTACGTTGTTAGTGTTAGCTGAGTTGACCAATTTGTCAACCGTCTTCAGCATGTGAGTGTCAAGTCAACTCACTTAAATTCACCAAAAAGCACCTGATGATCAGGTAACAGAAGCTGCGTACAACTCAACAAACACGTTTTGATTGGGTTTTCGAATCATGAAGAAAACCTGGACAAGGCATTTGATAAGGAGTACAAGGCTCAACCTAATAAAAATTCCATACCAGTGAGCCTTAAACCCCTTCTTATTGGATTATGAATAGATTGTTAGGTTGAACCCTACTATAGTGAGTTGTGTTTCACCCCAAAGCTCTTACATACCATGAAGTATTATTCATTTGGGTTGATTCAATTTCCTGCCAGAGGATGTGTGAAAACTTTTTTCCAACCTTGACCCAAAATGTCTTAGGCTGAAGATAAGCAATTTATGGGAAAACTATGGAAGCCTATGATGGTTTCACATCATGTCTGACAGTATAAAACTTTGAGACATACAAGTGGTGTAGCTGAACATGAGATAATTGGACTTTGCATTGTTCTCATGAAGCAAATAGGGAAGGTAAACTACAGAGAGAGTTGCAGTTTAGTCTGCAAAAGGCCCGCAAGGATATTTTGAGGCAAGACAATGATAAAGTACATAATAATGGTAAGAAGGAGTCCTATTCTCAATGTTCTGCCATGATACCTTTGATAGTCCTCACCGTTAAAGTTGGTACAGTAGATGATTCATCATACAAGAACTCAATGCTAGCCCTATCACAAAATTTCTTTGAGACCCGGACCTTCTTCCATATGTTCCAGCTTGTAGAAGGAAATTCTTGTGGATGTTGAAGATTCAAGTGTTTTAACTTGCGCCACCTCGAAGCACAGTGGTTCTCAAATAATAAAACACGCCCGCTGTTCACTTGGCGGGCATTTGACAGACTTTGTGCACGCGCCCGTGCGACAGTTTCTGGCGCCAGAGGTGCGCGCAAAGGGGGATACGCGCAGTGCAACATCCCCCCGCCCCCCTCCCAAAAACGATTCCAAAGTCAGATTTGATAGAAAAACAAGTGAACAAAAAATGAGTTATTTACCACCAAGTCAATATGATATGTCATTTTATTTATCTACATATCACATTATAAAATACTCGGAAAAATTGAAAGTTGAGGCTTAATGACTTGAGTGATTGAAGTAAGTACATAGAAACTTATTCAAGGGCCTTAGATACTCAACTGATCTATGTAAATTGATGATCATCAAAAACAACCTAATAAATATTAGTTATTCTATCTATATACTTGACCAAAATCAGACAAGATAATAATACAAGAAGAACTCAACCAAAAAAAGCATTACCTAAGCAAAACCAGACACAGATGAGAATAAGATTCATTGAAACATTAAAATAAAAAATAAAAAATGGTTTGATGTGAGAAATATGTGTCCCTTTTTATTTATTTTTATCCAATCATTGTTTCCATCTATATTTAAAAAAGGGAGCCAATAGGAGATCAAAATATTGTAATCCGCAAGGTTTTTTTGTTCCTTTTTTTTTGTGGAAAAGAAGGGGATCAAGCATCTTCAGCATATGTATTATAAGCTAAAACATCTTAGAAAGCTCTGGAATGAACTGTGATCAAGTTTAGAGGGGGCGGGGAAATATTCAGCCTTGTTGTAAAAGATTGATAGATGTTAACAGGCTTAACGCATTATTTTTTTATGACTAAGAATTTTAAATAGACTATTTTCAATTCATCTCAGATCACAAACTCATGAACTTTTTTTTAAAATACATACCAATCTCAAATAATCCAATTAAAAACTTTACTGAATATGTCTCAAAAAAGTATGAAACCATGGTTAAGGGGTACACAGATAAGATAAGGGACTTTGCAAAAGGTTTGTCAGGTTTGTAAGAGTGACTATGTTTAAGGCAAAGTGTTGGTGTCTGATTGATGAGAAGAGATATGTTACTTTAGTTCATTAGAAGGTTACAGTTTTAAAGAAGATGTGTGAGGTAGTGTTCTGAAAAGAGTGATATTAATTCTTGATGAGGTGCGGTAAAAGTGTTGAGTCTTTTCTCGCATGTTGTCATCTGTAGGCTTGTGTTAACAACCCCAGCTAAATTGGAAGAACCCCAACTGAAGAAAGGAACAGCGTCTCATTATATATTGTTGTTAAGCTGCCTAATTTTCTCTTTCCCTCAAAGACAAGGGAAAGAGAAAGTAACGTACCCCCTACCTTTCTCTCTATTCTCTTTCATCCTGCCTATACGAGAATTTGAATGATTTGTTACATACTATAGCTTGTTTTTTTTCCCTAGACCACACAAGCTCATAAACTCACAACTATCCTCTTCTCTCCTCACTTACTCGCTGAAACCACTGAATAGGTCAGCATCACTTTGAGAGTCAGAGAGGATTATTGCTTTATCACTTATCGTGTTCTTTACACTTCACTAGGTTTGTCAAGTTACTTCAGATTCTTCCACAAAAGGACACTCGAAGCCAATCAGTAGCAATCGGGTCCATCAAAAGCGCCGGGTTGGGTTTCAAACCTTTGTCCAAACCCATACCGAGCCACTTTTGAAAACCCGGCTTCAGTGTGTGCTGGAAAGTCTTACAGGTGCTGTACTCGCTGTATGTCACTTGTAAGACCTTCCAGCACCCTCTACTGAGACTTTAATGGTGTTATGTGGTGAAACTCCTCTATGATCTAAGGACTTTGTGATTACATCCAATAAGAGTATATTACCTTTTTCTTTAATTTCAATCTCAGTTGGGTCTTCTGACATCCATTCATCAGCTAATGAAATGGACATAGATTCTACTAATTCTCCATTCTTAAAGCGTATACCTTTTACTTATCCAAATTTTCAAGTTAAGAGGGAATATATTTAGAAATTATGACGTTCCATAATATAAAGAAGAAGAAAAAATGAAGGGTCATTTTTTGAAAACAGGGTGTTTGATATCAATTCCAACCTTCTTACAATCAAATAAAAAACAGAAAAGTTTGAACTTGCCACAAAGAAGGTATTTGAAATTTGATGAAATTCACAATTTATACTAGCAATAGATTAAAAGCTAGTAAAAAAAAAAAAAACGAAATTGACCTGATTCATAAAATAAATAAATTTTAGTAGAACACTCATCATCTCTTCTAAAAAGTTCGAATAAGGAATATGATTTATTTCATATTTAGAAATTAATTTAACATAATTTATTATTCTAGTTTTTACTTCTGTTTTTAAAGTGAATAAACAAGCTCTTTGATTATGGGAATCACTTGAATTTGTTTCATTCCTTTTTAATACAGTTTAATAATATATCATCTATTTTAATATTAGTAGAATTTGAAAGTTTATGTTGTAAACCTTGATCAATAGACCAAAAGATTATACAACTAATTAAATGATCCATTTTTTATATATCAATCTTATGATTTATATTAAAATGTTTTAATTTGATACCAGTCAAATGTTTTTATACTAGATTCAAGTTGATGTTCCCATATTTGAAAGTTATTTCCATTTGATTCTAGTTTTACTATCTCTTTTGTTATGCAATTATGAGAGTGAGGGGGAGGGGGAGGAAAGGGATGAGGGGATGAGAGACTATTGAAATGGAATGAGGGACAATATGATTCATGGTTATGGTCGATTGATTATGTTGATGGGCTGATATACTCACCATTTTAAACTTTAATTCAAATGATATCAACTGTCAGCAAGTTTTCACTGACCTATCACACGGTGGAGACTTGACGTATGATGGATGCACTGATGAACACTACATATGATAAGCACTAAGCTCAGGATGATGACTGAAATGCTGTGTCCAATAGGATACACTAAAAACCAAACTCACCACAAATCAACCAATCAGCAAAGACCCTTTTACCAACTACATTCAAATAACTATCAACAAACAAACAAAAACGACCGTTAAAACGTTCACATGTCTACACCTACACGACAAATCGGATACGGTCCTGATCACTTGGTCAACGTTGGAGCTGTAGGATATGGACTAATGGTAAGTATATCAGAATTCATATATCTTCTCATCTGATCTGATTTTGGGTGGGTTTGTTTGTCCAACTAGGGTTTAACCTGGAGAGCAGATGAAAAATCAGACCCAGAAGCCTTTGAAGCCATCTTAACCTCATTGAAAAATGGTGGAAACTTCTTGAACGCTGGTGAATTTTATGGTTTAGCACCTAAAAGAACCTATGCAAATTTGGAATTATTAAATAGATTTTTTAATCAATACCCTGAATGGTCAGAAGATGGAAAATGTTTTTTAAGCGTTAAAGGTGGAATAGAGATAAAGGATGGACAAATGATGGGTCTTGATGGTAGTGAAGAAGGTTTAAGAAAGAGTGTTGATTCTATTAATAATAAATTAGGTGGGAGGAAGAAAATGGACTTGTTTGAGGTTAATCAGGAATTTACTCTTTTTTTTTTTTCAGTTTCACTTTGCTTTATTACCTCTTACATGCTGAACTTTTTTTTTTCTTGGCTGTAGATGGCTAGAGTGGATAAAAAGATTGAGATTGAAGAGACTATGAAGACTTTAAAGAAATTAATAGGTGAAGGTAAATTTCAACACATTGGTCTTTCGGAAGTATCGGCTCGTACGATCGAGCGAGCACATGCTATTCATCCTATCTCAGCAGTAGAAGTTGAATATTCACCTGTGAGTTTTTTTCCTTCAATAAAACCTACTCAAAAAATCATATTAAACCAATCAATCCTCCAAAACAGTCGTCGTTAGACATAGAGAAAAATGAAGTCCTAGCAACGTGTAAAAGACTTCGAATCCCGATCATCGCTTACAGGTTAATTTAAAAAAAAAATGAACTTTCTTCCATTCCACAAATTTTATCAAATAAATCCTCTCACGCTAATGATTTTCCATAGTCCACTAGGTCGAGGTTTATTAACTGGTAAAGTAAAATCAACAGCTGACATCCCGGAAGGAGATCTTCGTCATCACTTTGATCGTTTTCAACCCAATAATCTATCCCATAATTTAAAAGTAAGTAAAAACAATCTCATAAATTCAAAATAGATGAATGCGAAACTTACAATGTTTGATGAAAAAAAAAAACAGTTACTTGAAGCAATCAAGTCGATAGCCGATAAGAAATCTTGCACACCTGCTCAACTTTGTTTAAGTTGGTTATTAGCTCAATCTGATCTTATAATCCCGATTCCTGGTTCATCCAGAGTTGAAGGTGTCAAAGAAGCTTTAAATAGTTTAAATGTTAAATTAAATGAAAATGATTTAAATCAAATGCGCAAAGTGGTAGATGAGGCTGAAATCAAGGGTGGAAGATATAACGGTGAGTGATTCTTTTCAATAGAAGAAGATTTGGTGGCTGATGGTGGTTTTGTTTTTGTTTGTTTTGGAATTAACAGAGCATTTGGCCGATCATCTTGAGGGTTAAGGCACTCTTCCCACTGCTTACAATTCTAGATCTTGTGTGGTATTTTGTAATATTTAAGAAACGTTTGATCATGTTTATACAACAAGATATATCATGCTGATAAGTATAATTGTTGTCAAATGTTAAGTTTGTTGTATTAAGCAATACGAGAGCGTGGTGCTAATCAATATGACATTGAGGTATGGTATCAAGCATTACATGAACGAGATATTCTGGCTCTACAAGGTCAGAGCATGAGATCATTTAAAGAAGCCAAAGTGGCCTTCTTGACTTTACACGGATCTGTTGAGCTGATTGAAACAAGAGTTGAGAAATCTCAAGCTCCAAAGATTTATGCGAACAGAATTTGATTATTATTGAAACAAATCAGTACCTCTGCCAGCCATGTCATCATATTTCCTTTGGGCCCTAAATTCTGAGAATCCTTGAACAAAAGCTTCTTTGGCATTTTGCTTTCAATCCAATTCAAATGTCCTAGTAATACATATGAAAGAGAGAAAGAGATGAGGGGTGGGGGACTGAGAGATTGTCCATTGTGTAAAGTTAATGAGATCGCAAAGAATTATGAATCAGTGACCACTCCAAGGAACTTGGGAATAATCCAAATAAGACCTTGTGAAACTCTTGGGATTTTTTTTATATCCAGTCTGATGTCCTTTCAAGTGTCAAGTTGAGTTGAACTATCTATCCTCCTTATTTACTCCGTATCATCTTTCTTATTCGTGTCTAATGCCGTGGTTCTTATAACTTTTCATCTCACCCAACTTCCCTGATTGGCCCTAAGTACAGCGCACCACACTCCTCTTGCGGAAGATATCTTATCAGACTCTAGCGTATTATGTGTTATGTTTGTTATTATGGCTTATTCACCTATTTATCTCTTCAAATTGGGTTAACAAAAAAGCTTCTTCGAACCTGTCACAAGTTGAAGTTCCAGATAGTATACACGAGACCCATTCCATGATTGTTTCAAATTTTCATTGATTTATTGATATCAGATTTTTGAAAGTAGGTTGACTTTCCTTCAAGTTCATCACGTCTTCTCCTGAGTATCAATCTTGGTTTGAATTTCCCATGAGAGAAAGAGAGCATAAAAAAAGATGAATGAAAGTGAAAACACTTATGTGGAACGGACAACCAATCTAACCTCATTGTGCAATTAGAACTTTCACTTCGACTGGCATCTTCGATAGGCATACTTGAGTTTGCACAAAGGATGTAAGGCGTCGGTTTATTTCAATATCTGGATCACCTTTGGAAGATTGGTCTAGTCGATCACCAGAACGTATTGGATGCTGTCGAAGTTTGTCCACGTTGATATAAATTTAAAAAAAAGTTCCTGTCTCCTAGAAACGAGCCAGCTCCCGAGAAAGGGACTTGACCCTCTTCTCTGCCTGAGACCAGCAGGCTTTACATCCTCTGGACCTTCAAGGTCGAAGGTCACTTTGAAGGGCCCATCCACCTCACGCAATGGTACTTTGAAGTGATCAGGCCTTCTTCAAGTCCCGGCGCGTCTCCTCGTGCCAGTTTGAGCATAAAATCTTACTGGACCAACCTTAAAACCTAGCCATTTTGGTTTTTTGATCATCTGAGCCATTATATTTTTCCCCCAAGGTGAAACGTGAGGAAAATTCCTAAATCAATACAGGAACCACAAGCTAGCATAGACACCCAAAGATGCACTGTGACCTGAGAATTCTAATTGGACCACTTCTACCGATCATGATGTGCTCAACCTAGCACGAAAAGACGCGCCAGGAAGGCCTGGTGACCTGAAAGTACGATTGTACGAGGTGCGGAACCTTCAAAGTGGACCTTGAAGATCTATAGGATGTAAATTCTGTGGGACTGGTCTCAGGTAATTAAGAGGGGGGCGGGGGTGTAAGCTTCAAGTCCCTCTCTTGCAAGCTCGCTGGTTCCTAGGAGAGAGGAACTCGCGCGTTTGTAGGAAAGAGGGACTCGCTCGGTTCTGAGAGGGACTTCGTTTAACGTTGATGACATGTCTCGCATGCTCTTGGCTTTGCTCGAACAAGGGGCCCTTTCCGGGAATGTAGCTCTCATCTCATTCATTGTTGATTTAATCTAACCCGCTTGATTGCGTCACGCTTCGTTCACAGGCGCCTTGCCCAAGTTTAGGCTGTGGGTTTAATGTAATTGACCATCATGCCTCAAAATTCTTCCACGCATGCTTCTCTACCTCCTTAAACTTTCGACCCTTATCCGTTCGCTGTCCTTTCAAAGGTCCAACAGTAGCTTTTTGAGCCAACTTGCCTCTTCGCATCCCGCTTAATTGCCAATCTTTCCAAAGGTTACCCTCTGGCTTGAGTCCACGTAATCCGCTTTCAGTTAGATCTTGGGTCAGTTGATAGGTACGTTGATCGGATATAGCGTTGAGCCCCTTAGGCTTGCCTCCTCGTACCGCCGTTAGCCCGTACTTCGATACTAAAGTCGCTCGTTGTGATTTTCGAGCGAGTTGAGATTGTAGCGATGCGGCTTTCTCGATTGAAAGTGAATTTACAATGGTGGGTAGTTCATGTAGTGATTTCGAGATCAGTTTGGCTTGTCGACGTTTGAGTAACATACGGGCCTAGCATAAGAAAAACCAAAACCATTTTGATGAGTCAAATTTGGGCGTCAGATAAACAGATCGGGAGTATAATTGAGATTAAGTGTACTCACTTCCTCCATAGCTTTAGCTTTCCGATTCCGCTGTGCAGTGGTTTTCTTCTTACCCTTTTTGGTCTTCTTGACAAAAGCTTCATCGGGATTTGTCAAAGCTTCAACCTCAGCATTCTCGTCCTCCTCAATTTCCTTGACTTCCTCTTGACAAAATTCCCATTGCTCCTTTGTTCGCGCCTCTGCTAAAGATTTGTCCATACGATCCTTAACTTCTTTTACCCGATCAGCATCTCGTTTTTCTGCTTCAAGCTCTTCAAGAGCCAAGTTGAGAACTTCTTGATGATCTTTGAAGGTCGGATTGTAGCTCTGCCCAGGGTGAGGGTGAGGAATAGCGGCCAAACCTGGCGCCATAGAGAGCGGTGTTGTAAGACTGCTTGTCACTGTTTCAATGAGATCATTGTGTCGAAGATGGGGAGGCGGCTTGACAGTCGGAACCGAGGTAGTCCCGCCCGCGGATGAGGTAGCAGAATCCCAGACGTCACCCTCGGGTGGACAGGGTGGTCGGATAGCGACAGCGGTGCTACTACGATTTTCGTCGATCAAAGAAGAGCTCTGTTTTTTCCTCAAGACTATCTTATGTAACCTTTCTCGTTCCTCACGACTCATCAAGCGCACTTTTCGATTCGGATTCGCATTCTTGCTCACACTAGATCGTGTTCGTCCACAGATCGCCGGGGTCTGACTTCGTGAAACCTCGCTGAGAATTTCATCAGCCTTGAGTGGCTTTACTCCTTTCCTAGCTCTCGCTGCAGCACTGCCATGCAAAAATGAGTGTCGAATCGACTCGGAGCCTTTGGTATCAACTTCGAACAGAGCATCGGGTGCGGGTGCAGGATCCTTCTTTGGATAGGTCTTTTTTGATCCACGGGTAACCATTGTGTGAAGTGAGTCGTATTATGACCAAAAAATGCAAAAAAATTGAAATGGTTGATCGAATATAAGTGATTTTTTTTTCATGTTGGCACCCGGGTCGAAACCCGCCCCGACCCCGCTGGGCCCCGAGGCTGATCCGCGTTCCCTGACAAAAGTTTCCAAGATTTGAAGGTTAAAGAATATTACCACTCATAAGCTGACCCCAGTACATACATATTTTAAATTCAAGGTGGCTTCTCGCTGCATCCAGTCGAAACTCATGGTGTGATGCCTGGTACCGACCGCTTACGCGAGATCCAGGAGACAGAATTAGAAGCTCTACGCGGTAACTATCAGATTCCTCTCATGTTTTGAGTTGGAGGGCAACTTGAATTTTTAAAAACTCCAGAGACCTGACTGACTTTGTATTCGTTGAACGGAATGGATGTTCAGCCATATTCGGGGATGACTTTGAACAGATTCACATTCGATCCGCTGCTAAAGTGAAGCTTGTTGTCTTCAGCTTTGTTTCATGACGGGTGTCAGTCGTATGGTGGCAATCTACTCAAGCTTTCGGTTTACTTTAAATTCCTAGGCCTTGGCTACACCCTTCGAGTTTAAAATTCGAATTCGTAGTGAGGAAATCGAACTTTGTGAACTGGTCAATCTGAGTTTGCGCATCAGGTTTGCTACTCTAGCTTACGTTTAGAGCCTTTGCAAGTGAATTGAAGCAATTTTTTATGAATACATAGACTACCCAAGCACTACCCAAATACGAAACCTACACTAGTATTAGAAGACTCTGTGGGTCTTACAGATCAACAAATGCGGCTTTTACTTGATGCTTTGAATGAGAAAGCAACCGAACTGATCGGAACTGAAATGCTATACGAGCTGGCATCGATGGCTGCTGGCTACATCACTGAGCACCATCACGTTGTTCTGCCATCTCGAGATACCTCTCTTATCGAAGAACGTCTCACCCGTGCCTCCGAAGCCGAAAAATTACAGAGACTAGCCGCTCAAGCTGAGAAAGATCGCCAAAACGCTTTGAAGGCTGATCAAGATTTAGAGCTGGCTCGACAGATCCAACGAGATCTTGATGCGCGAACCATGATGTGGAAACAAGAACGAGAAAAGGAAGCCGCTGCTAACACTACCACCGGGAAAAAGTCATCCATCTCTGGTCGTTTGAGTTACGGCAGCATCGAGTCCGAACAAGTTATCTCCGTCAAGACCTCCTCCCAGCAGACAATCTTTGTACAACGAGGCCCAGAGATTACTGATTCACGATGTTTAGGTAGGGTGTTTGATGGGCACATCACTGAGGGCATTCCAGTTCGGTTACAGATAGTAGAGCCTCGGGGGCGCTACTATACTACGGCTCAAGGCGCAAAGAACCTGCGAAAAGTCATGACTGACCTGGAAAGCTTACAAGATCTTTCCCACCCGAATCTTCATCTTGTTCATGGGTCTAAGCTTCATGATGGTATCCTCACCATCGTTAGTGAGCCGCTACCGGCAACATCACTCAGGGACGTCTTAAACCAATGTGGCACGCTAAGACTCGACAAAGCACTCGAATATCTTCTGCAAATCTCAGATGGGCTAGGCAGTATACATCAAGCTCATATGGTTCATCGAGGTACATTCGAACTCATCGTATCTGTTAAAATATCAAAAACAAGACTGATTCTCGTGTTTATACATGTAGGGCTCAAGCCACACAATATTTTCCTATGTCTTCCTACAGATTTGCTCGTCAAGCCTAGCATCAAGATTGCCCATACATCTTGGTTTCAACGTCTCTGCGATCTCTGCAGATCCAACCCGTTTGGTCCCCTGCCGGTTGAGCCACATATTCCTGATTCATGGTTCAGCCCGTTTCAAACCTCTTCCTCCAATCAAAATAGCTTCTCACCCCCTGCCTGTCTCTAATTGATTACCAGGATCTGCCGAGGTTAGTATTTCGCTCTTGATCGAACTTCGCCTGCAGATCACGAGCGAGCTCAAGTTGAAAAAATTATCTGCCGCTTCACGTACTCAGAAGAAATAGAAGACCCTTTGGGTTACAAGAGATCCCGTGATCTTTATGACCTCGGCGTTACCTTTGCTCAAATGCTTTTCGGAGAGGTCTGGCTTCAATTCCCTACACCTGCTCTGTGTATCGAAGGCAGTGCGTACAAAAACACAGACCGATTTAAGTTGATAGACATATTTGAACTGATGTTCGATCGATTTAATGTCTGTCGGGCTCACAGTTCCCAAAGGCTACCCGTCTATTTGCCAAGATATCTTGACAAGTCTGTTACTCCATCCCCGAAAGGCCAGCGCTGAACGAATAGTGTCTCATATCGAAGTGTTTCATAGTTTAGAGCAGAGCCCTAAGCCTAGTATGTTGTCAAGTCAATCCTGTAATCTATATACTTGGCCATTTAGATCACGACTGACACCAAGAAATAGTGATATCGGCACCCGCGCCTTACCAGCAGACGATGAGGCATATCGAGCCTTCCTTGAACACATCCCTACCAGCACAGAGAGGCATATTTTGGCAACCACAGGCTTCCGCTTTTTTGTCGCGGTATCGAACTGACTTTGAAGAGGTGGAGTTTTTAGGTAGGATTATTTCAATGTTCTGTGATTCATTGAGATTCTGATAGCAGTTGCGGGACCTTTACAGGTAAGGGCGGTTTTGGCGAAGTGGTAAAAGCGCGCAATAAATTGGACAACAGGTTTTACGCCGTACGCCATTTTTTTTTTTGTCATTTTTTTAGCTCGATGTTGACCTCGTGCTGCTGGGTGTGTTTTAGGTCAAGAAAATTAGGCTGCCGCCCGATCCGAAAGAAGAGAGCAAGATATTGCGGGAGGTGACGATTCTATCGCGGTGAGATATCCAACTTAGAGTTTGATTGTAAAAGGCTCAATTAGTCTGATTTTAAAAGAGAAAAAAATAGGATGTCGCATCCGCATATTGTTAGATATCATGCGTGCTGGATAGAAACTGGACCGGAGGCTACTAGCGTTTCCGGTTCGGAACTCGAAAGCAATACCACTACTTCTGATTATAAGATGTCCGAGCGGAATAAGCCGCGAACGCGACATTCATCCAATACGGATGAAGATGTGGTTCAAAATTCAATTGACTCGGACGATAGCAGCAGCCAGGATATTGAAGACTGCGAGGACAACACGACGATACACGATTTTGACCTTAGACTAGATGACTTGGATTTTTTGTCATGCACTGGCCGTGATACTTCACTTCCAAGCATCAGATTCGCTGATCCTCGATGTTCAACTTCGGTTCGAATAGACTTGATCTCCGAGCAAGAAGGAGAAGACGGGTCCCAGTCATCTGAAGAAGAGGAGTTATCAGGCGAGTCACCTAAACTCGCGATTCTACAAAGAACTCGTGAGTATTTGCTAGCCGGATTTTGTTGGCACAGTGAGTAGACAGTCATTTATATTATGCCTCACTGGCTCTGCCAGTGTTTATGCAAATGGAGTTTGTTGATAGTTTGACATTGAGAGAGGTAAGAACCGTTGTGTAACATTCTTATTCTATTGTTGGCTGGTACCCTGACGTGCTATGCAAATGCCTTTGGTTTGTAATAGGCAATCGATCAAGGTCTTGAAGAAGAACAAGTCTGGCGAATCGCGCGACAAATAATATCGGGAATGGCATACTTCACTTCATTGAATGTTATTCATCGTGATTTGAAGCCAAGCAATATTTTTCTTGATGCCAAGGTTTTTTGAATTGATCACGCTCGTTTTCGCTAAGGTTCTTTCAAGCTCATCTGATGTATTTTTAGGGCGATGTTCGTATTGGTGACTTCGGTGAGCTGAATGTTTCCGCGCAGAATATGTCCGTGCTTACTGATGTTGGACATTTGTAGGACTGGCTGTCAACCAGGGTGCTGTGGAGTACGATGGCTCAACAGATGCATCGCCTCTCGATTCGGACATAACATTTGGCGTCGGAACCTTACTCTATATTCCACCCGAAACGATGGGCGGCAAACGACAAGGAATTAAGTTTCTGGATAAGATTGATATGTATAGTTTTGGTGCGTCACGCAGCTGTCACGGTTGGAGCGATGCGTCCTGATTCTGGTGCCTATGCTGATGTGTTGAGTCTACTTCGGGCTGTCCAGGTATCGTTGTGTTTGAAATGTTTCACAAAATGGGCACCCTACACGAGCGTGTCGAAGTGATAAGGGATCTTAGAAAACCTGAAGTGATATTTCCGTCCAATTGGAAAGAAGGCCCAAATTCAAATAAAACCAGGTGACAGGCTCGGAGCAGATCTTGACAACGTAGACTGAAAACTCATAAACGGTCGTGTCGCATTTTATGCTCCTAGGATCGTACAATGGTGCCTAGCCCATAATCCCGAGCTCAGACCTTCACCCACAGAACTTCTCAAAAGGAGTGATTTGTTGCCTCCTCAACCCGAGGAAGAAAATCTAGAGGCACTCGCCCGAATGATCTCCTTACCGGAAAACCATGCGTTGTTTCGGCCCTATCTCGCATCTCTGTTTCAGCAACCGCTCCATGAAAGAATGTACGGCCAAACGTTCTGCCTCTCAAAATCATTTACTTTACTGATTCCCAGTGAATGTACCACAGTCGACGTGATTTCACCTACGATTTCCATGCCGCAAATGAAACTCGACAAGCAATGGACAATCCTTTTCGGATGATTGTCTGTGAACATCTGGTAAAGAAGTTTCGTCAGCGCGGGGCTGTTAATATCGACAGTCCCGTTCTACTTCCTTACACAGATTACGATAACTCGAAATTGGTCAAGTTGTTGGATTCAGAAGGCACTGTTGTTCTACTGCCCTTTGATGCCACTATTCCATTTGCGCGAACGGTCGCTCGAGACAAATCTCTGACTCGCTTGAAAAGGTGAGACCGCAACAGTCTTCATTCAGAGGATTTGTATGACTTTATCTCTTTTTTTTTTTATGCCATCCTTCCCTTTCTATTCACAGATTCAGCCTGGCCCCAGTTTATCGTCCGAATGAGGCTGGTGGGCAGCCGGACTCGTTTTCGGTGGCAAGCTATGATATCGTTTCGCCAACGAGGACCTTGGCCGCCGAAGCTGAGTAGGTACCAAAAGTTTTGATGGCCCTGGTCTTATTATTTTCTGACCCCTAGAGATCTGATCACTGAGTTGATTTTTCTATCCTGATACAGGATACTGCAACTCATAGGTAGGCAACTAACAACTTAACTAAACTATTCATTTCACACTAACGTACTTATATCTCTTTATAGATGAAATTTTGCGGTCGCTCCCCATGATGGCATCGTACGAACACGTTCTTAGTCACAATAAATTGTGGGAAGCTTTGTCTAGTGAAATAGTGAACATTCGATGCCGAACAAAGTTACAAAAGATTTTAGAGCTGTATAACCCTCTCGATGCATCCAGTTGGTCGGATTTGAGTGCGGAGCTTGTGGGGGCAGGAATTTCGAGGGCCTCATTGGAATTTATTCGAAGGTCTTTTGATGTTTGCGGTAAGCCTCTTTAGTTTTGCGTAAAACCTTCTTCAAAGTACCCTGTGGTATCATATTGGTTTCTCGATTGACGATGCTTTCCAATCGCTCGATAGGAAGTCTCACGGTGAGCCGGTTGGGTTTGAGTATTAGGTGATACCAGTAGGCTAACGCTAGTGGTCCTCATCATTGAACGATGATATCAGTATGTTTCGCGTCATCTGCGGATCATAAGCTCAGGGCTACCTATCGCTCCTGCAATTCACGAAGCCATTGCCGATCTTGAGGAGGTTGTCAACTTGGCTCGAATCTTGGGTATGAGCGGTGAAATCTTGGTTTGGCCGTTGATGGCTCCACAATATCACTCGGACGAATCTAACGGAGTATATTTTAAGACGTGGACAGTACATAAACGCAAAATTCTCGCGTCTGGTGGCAGGTCAGTTATGACTTCTTTTCCTCCCACCTTCAGCATTCAAGCTTGCTGCATGTCTCTCAGTTCTTGAATTCGCAATCTCCGTGCCGCCAGATTCGATGGCCTAGTCCAAAAATTGGTGCCACCCGGAGAACAACATGCATCCAGAAGTTGTTTGGTTAGTGTCAGTGTGGCTGTCTCCGCTCTTAGTCTTCAGGTCGGTCGTGGCGTGCAAAATACTTCCACGCCTCTCGGCGCACGTTGGAGCCCTCGACGGTGTGACGTCTATGTTCTTTCGTTTACACCCAATTTGTTGAAAGAACGCTTGCTAGTCATTAAGGAATTATGGGCGGCAGGTATCAGTGCCGATCTGGTTCGTCCGAAGCGTATCTCTTGTCAGTGACACGAATCTCAATACCTTTTGTATTGAATTACTGCTCTACAGATGTATGAAGGTGATTGGCAATCTGCATCACCGGAGATAATGTTGCAAAAGTGCCGGCGAGAAGCAATTATCTACGCTGTCATTGTCAAAGCCCATCCGCATAAAGATCAAGTGGTTAAGGTCAGGAACATGATACAACGCACAGAGGTTGAAGGTGAGTTGCAAAGAATCAAGAATTAAGTCACATATTCTGATGTCTGGAAAGTACTGAGACGATCATGTTGATTCCTCGCGTTAGTTCCCCTGCACGAACTTTCAGTATGGTTAGAGGACGCTTTGCAAGAACACCAGAAAGGCACGACAGCCAACCTCAAAAGTTCCCTTTCGGCCTTGACTCAATCACGTTCTAGTGGCAAAGGAAAAGTTGCCTGGAACGCCAACCACGGCCCTATTGAACCGCCTTCATCAAGCCGCGACTATCAGCTAATTCTACCCGCGGATGCCACTCGTAAGATGAAGCATAAAAGTCGACAATTAGTATACGAAAAAGGCAGGTTTCGAAGGAAGCAATTGATGATGATTAAACCTAACTTTGGTTCGGTTTTGCCTTGCTTTGCTATACACAGCTTTTGAGACCATCAACGAGAGCATAACGAAGATGTCCGAAACTCCTATCTGTAGGTTCTTCATGAGCGCTGTTCAAAGTGTATCATACTGATTATTGATTTTGAAGTGGCCATCGAGCTGGAAGACACTCCCTTCAGAAATTTATTTACCGACCTGAGCTGGATTGTTTCCTCAGAGTCATATCGTAAAAATATCCTCGATTACGTCCCAAGTAATAGGAAAGATTATGCCTTAGAGTTTAGAAGGTCATTCCTTGAGTACGTCCACAAAATTCCTTCCATAAAAATGGTTTGGCTCTATAATTTGCGGACAAATCAATGCAATCTTTTATATATTAATTAAATTTTACGCAAGTAACTTTTTTAATCGGATTTGATCATCATAATGCATGTAGATCTTTCACGTTTTTGTTTTGGATTCAAACGACTCTGATTGGCATTCAAAAAAAGTTGCTATTCTTGATTTTCTATCTGTAAGGGATTAATTCACTCAGCTACTTTTCATTACCAATTGGACAGTAAAATTTTGTTTTCCTTAGAATTTTGTACCTGTAGGCTTGCAAAGAGGACTGCTGATACCATTTTTCAAATATCCTCTACCTTGAAAATGGGATTTTGTCTTCAAAATTGGGTGCCATGCAGTCTCATTAGTTCATGGAAATAGAATACATTTCTAGAATCCATATAGTAGGGTAATCGACAAGTATCACATTTTAGTTGCTGAGGCAAATGATAATTGCACATGTGTACACGAAGGAAAGGTACCAAGGACAAGGGATCAGAAGCTATTTTTCAAAGGCCCTGAGGCTCCCTCCTCTTGAATGAGTAGCCCAGTACGGAAGATAGCTCTAAGAATGACTCATGCATAAACTGTGGGTCTCATACATTCATTTAGTGGCCCAAAATGGCCTGAGATCTAGGTCCTTGCATGAAATTTTAAAAGAGCCCAGTTTGAATAAGCTCACCTTTGAAGTGCAGTGTCTTCAGATGTGTTTTGTTTTGAAAATTTGAACACCTGTTTACCACACGCTGTGGCCTTGCCTGGCCCCCGCAAATCCATGCATGCAAGCTGGATCCCAGTTCAGTTGCAAATATAGTTCCTGCTTTCAAGCATTTCTAGGCAGTCGAAGACTCTAAATACAGCATGAAAAAAAATTTGGGTGGAAATTGGTAATACAATATTGTGCTCTGAGGGGCCAGAGAAAAAGTTGACGTGTGCTTGAATATGAGCAGTGTTGTATTAGAAGAAAGAGACCACTGTTAAGTCAGATGAGTCCATCTATTGTAACTATATTGCTGGCTATATTCTATGATCTCTCCCTTAAGAAATGTGCTATTTTGTTACATCTGTGGATGTTTTGTTATGTCACAGGCCCAGATGCAATGCAAGTGTGCTAGAAGTCTGGTAAAAAGATCCAAGGCCAAGTCAGGAAAATGAGAGCATCAAAAATGACCTGGCATTACCACCCCCATTCCAACAACACAGATTGGACAACAAAGAAACTGTTTGCTTCTGGAGACATTTTTTCGAGGACAGTCAACACAAGTCCCAACATTCCAAATAAACACAATGGAAAAGTCAACCCAGTCGTACAACATAGTTATTGGGGCAAACTGAAATATTCCATTCAATGTTCTCCAAATCAATTTTCGCTACTCTATATAGCAGAAATCCCCTTCTCAAGATCTCCCGAGTTATGAAGATGAGCTAAACTTTCCCAAAAAAAACTCACAATCATTTGCTAGATGCGGGCCTTTTCAAAAATCACTCCAAAACTTGATGATACAAAAGATAATGTCAGTGTTTCACCCTTTTTCTTATTTATCAAGTTGTTACATAATGGAGTGCGGTGATTTGATGACGAAAAATTTGTTTGCAGGTCTTGTTAACAGCCAATATTCTATTTGAAGCGCTCGACCTATATACCATTTAAAAAGGCTCTGTTCAATTCCGCCCCCTGCTCAATCAATGTCCCTCAGATGAGTGGTATGAGTTTGATGGCTTTCCTGAAAAATTTGAGTTCTA
>KI575679.1:0-21175 GCA_000500245.1 Cronartium ribicola 11-2
AGTTTTCACCTCAAGTCCGCAGATCACGAGCATAAAACTGCTCAATTAAACTATCCACCACCAGACTACCCCCTTATTGTTTCACGCTTTCCCTTATAGGTCAGCACCCTTTTAAAGCAGGTCAGGTGTAGAGGAGAGAACAGTATCTCACCCTCACCACATACTCATAGGGAGCCGTGTTTTGAGAATTCTCACATGATATCCAACAAACGAAATGCTGGTAGTGTTGCCAGTTCTGAAATACAACAATATATAGCCACCCACCCAAAACCTTGTATAGAGCAAGGCCAATATAAAGTAGTTTTGATCTGAGGCTTCCAGTGCCCAGTTGCAAAGAAGGATTTTAGTTAAAACATACTCAAATCGAGGGATTCAGTAGCTGGAAGCTTAGCTAACATATGGAGAACGCTTCAAAACCCAAAGCAACATTCCATTGAGCCAAATCATGACACTCTTCATAAATGTTGATCAATTTTATTAATGTGTGTCTCCCTTATTGAATTCTAGTGAAAAAATGATTTTATTCTTGGTATGATTGATAAAAACTCTCTCTCCTACTGGTTTTGATCTTGAAGTCATATGAATGATTGCCAATATACTCTAAACTTGATTTGGATTGGCTGCTTGAATAGGCCTTATTCAGAAAGAACTTCAAAATATTGTTCATTAAAGAAGATTTTTTTTCTGAAATCCTTTGTCAATAACTCGTTTACTTATTTTAATGCTTACTTTGGGCTTTGGAAGATCCTCCTCAAGCAACAAAAAATTTATCAAGATCAATTTTCAATAAATGATCAATCCATGTTATGTAATTCTCCTCTACCAAAATTATGTCACATGTCAGGAGACATTAAACCTTACTGGACCATCAGCATAAAATTCCATGACTCGCCCTTCTCCCAGAACTGTAAGATTCTCAAAACCCCTATTTGTTTTTTGGTAGTTGTAATCAACTAGATGTGAGCAGAGTCTTTCCAAGACTATAAAGCCTAAAATATTCATTGACTATGCTTCACCCTTCTTTGATGATAAGAGACCAAAATGTCATTAATTTTTTCAAATTTATCCTCTGACAGCTCTGCCAAAAGGGTTTGAAACCAGTCGGGCCAAAGAAAGTCACCTGAAGATCATTCAAAGTTTCAAGAGGAAGACTTTTTGAGGATAGTAAACCCATCACCTCAATAATATCCCAATCTGTACCTATCAGCTTTGTTTTGTTTGATTTTTTTTTTGCCTAAATCTTGAAGATGTTGGTTTCCTTTTTGGACACATGTAAAGGAATTGCAGAGATCAAAGTTAGTTGTTGCAGAAGAACAATCCAAAGCACTTATCTGATCATGAATGACAAGTACATGCAATCTCAAATCAAAGATTTATAAACAAGATGGCTGATAGCCACAAATACCCCAAGACTGTGGCTGAAGACATTTCAGGAGTTTATATCTTGGAATCCTGCAATAATTTGTCTGATCATCTTTACCACAATTATAGTGGAAGAGCTTGAAATATTGAAAAGATTCAGATAAGAACCCATAGATAATGGAGGAAGAGTTTTACTCACTTTCTCTTCCAATACTAACAAGACAAGTTTGCTCAAAGTCTCTTCAGTTTAAATAGGCATTGCTTAAGCTTTCATAACTTCCAAACTTCAAATAGGTAGATAAGGAAAAAAAAAATTGGGTATCGAAATAACTGTTGCATTTTACTAAATGATATAGAGCATCCGATTAGAAGCCATGGTCTACGAATTTTGGGAACACTTTTGTGGCAATCAAAACTTGAACGTTTCTGGTGTCTTTCATTGTCAGCTGCTCATAAGCATCTGCGATATCATTTGCAAGATATACTTAATGTAGATCAAAATAAATCACCGCACTGAAGTTGGACCTATTCATCAACAAGTGCACGTAAGGGTTTTTCTAAATCCACAAAGCTAACATCTTATCAGTGTGCACAAGCAACCCATACCAGCATCCCAATGCCATAATGAATGTGATAATGTTATTACCCCTCCAAAGACACATCTGCAAAAAAGTTGTTGTGTTTCCCGCAGTTGGTCCTTCATTCATCCTCTCTTTAACACACACACACACGAAACAAAATTCTTGCTACCACCCCTGAGGATTCAAAATCCAAAATCAAACTGAGTGATCTCAACGATATAATTACATCCACCTTTAGATATGCAAAGCCCAGCACAGGTTTCTTTTATTTAGTATTAAATGTTCAATCAAGAAGGTTGTGGAGGTGGAGGAGCAGGTTCAGGAGGTGGCGGTGGAGAAAATTCATCACTAGGTGGAGGTGGAGCAGGTGGAGCATTCTCAGGTGGAGGTGGAGCGGGAGCAGGAGCAACTGGAAGTGGAGGCTGTTGGTGTGGTTGAAAGGCAGGGGCCATAGCATTTAAAGCGCCTGACGCAGCAGTACCTCCCATTTGAGCTTGTTGTTGATATTGAAGGTATTGTTGATACCAAGCCTTGTACTCCGGTCTTTGACAAAAAAAAAAGCATTGATTGTACGATATCAGCTTGGTTGTGTAGTTACGAATTCCCCACCTACACGCCAGTTCAACAGAAAAATAGGAACGTACGAGTTGTAATATGCTTGCTGTTCTGGTGTCATACTTTGAGTTTGTTGAGCATAGTACTGTGCGTAATAGGCAGAATAATCTGCAGTGGCAGTACCTGGAGCGGTTCGAGTTGTTTGATCGGTCGTCGGGAGAGGTGGGGCATCACTAGAGGGTGGTAATGATCCTTCTGTACCAGAACCAGTGCGTGGCATCTGACCATAGGGTGCTTGCTGACCAGTTTGTGGCTACAAAATTTCGAGAAGAAGTCTTCTTCTTAGCATCCAACTTGAGCAAAAGGTAAAAAAGAATTTTGAAGCGATCGGAACTGACCATCCCAGCCATCGGTTGTGAACCAGGTGGAGCACCGAAGCCCATGTACATCGGTTGACCGAAAATTGGGGTATTGTACTGTGCCTGAGCTTGTTCGGTAACGGCTTTGGCCTCTGCCCATTTTTCTTTTACTACCTCTAACAAATCCTCTGCTAATTCCTTTGCCTTTACATTCTGTGCATCGTCCGGTCCGCTTTTTTTTGATCCCCCAAAATCAAAGTATTAGACTTCCCAGTCGATAGCGCCTGAGATAATCGAGACTCACGTGATATTGATGTGCATTGGGTCTGTCGACTCGGTCCCAGTGTCCGTTTCATAGAACCCTGAACCCACGCCCTTGATCTGTACTCGTGAGCCGGTCTCGCTTTGAATATGTTTAACGAACATACCCTGTGTGCAAGTGATTGGCCAGTAACAGATCAGTTTATGCATTCATCTCAAAACAACACACAACAGTGGAACGCGAATTCGACACCGAGAACTGACCCCTGGCCCAACCACCTTAGCTCGAACGTTAAAATTTCGAAGACTCTCAAGTCCGATCTCAATCTTATGTTCAGGCCACCTCTGACGTTCACGGGGCTCACGTCTCTCGCGTCTTTGGTGGGTGAATCTAAGTAGGACAATGACAGAAGAATTCAAAATTGAATTAAATTGAGGAATCGACATTAAGCTTTCAGAGCAAGCAAATATGTCTATCACTCACGGCTGCTCAGTAAGTGGCCCGAGATCCTGTTCGATGAGTTCATTCACTTTCTTAATTCCTTTATCGAGGATCTCTTGACTCGTAGCTGTGAGATGAAGGTATAAGGGCGGGTCGCGGTCATTGGCCATCGTACGGTCAGGATACCTGTTCGAGTATTCAATATGAAGGATGAGTTGAAGTCTTTGGTCGCATAGGGACATATCGGATGCACTTACCATTGGCCTTTGGTCGTTACCGAACAGCCGGTTTCTTGTTGAATCTATCCACATACGAAAGCAGTTCAATAGTGAACATGCTAGCTTGAATCCGACTTATTATAGAGAAAGCAAAAGAAGCCACTCACTTCAGCTTGAGTGGGACCTTTAGTCAAAAGGTATCGATTACGTTGGTCATTGATATCAATATCCTTGACGAACTCAGGATCGTTAATTTCGGCTGGGAGTCAACCGGGGTTTTTTTTTTTGGTCAGATAGTGGCAAAATCAAATGGTACGGATTTAAGACCGACAGACTGAGAGTAACGCTCACGTTTGTCTTTCTCGTATTTCGGACCATCGTGATGTTTCGCTTTGGAGGGTGTAGGTGCATACTGAGCCGCAATTCGAGCGGCGATGGCAGCTTAAATGAAGCACGTTGTGAAATGTTCATCAGCATCAATCCTTTTCGAACGAGGGGATGCAAAGGAAAGCTGACCTGCTGCGTCGGCTGCTCCGTTCGCTTCGACCGGGACTGATGAACCGGCTATATCCTCAGTCTTAATCTTTGTGTTCGGACTGCCATCCGGACCACTATCCCATTTACGCTTTCTTTCTGACATCTTGTAAAAGTTGAGTTGGTGGTAATTGTATGTATGTCGGTGGAAGCGTGCTGGTTTCCAAAGTCGGTCTAACGGTGTGTGGGCAGAAATCGAAACGGACGAAAACCATTGTGGGGTAGACAAACTTAGCTAAAGCTCTACAGTTTAACTAAGAGCAGACTGACTTATAGTAATGACCCTAGCCTCTAACCTCGTCACGTGACTCGGCCTCAAACCCGGATGTATGCGCCGGTCTTTCACAAGCTCCGGAAGAAAAAAAAAGAAAAAGAAACCCTGACTTGAATAACCGTGCGCACTTTCCTCGGGACCCTCGATAAACCCATCATAACACCAACAATACTTCCTTCAAAACAAGGAACATCATGTCCGAGATACCTTCGACAGCCTTTGCAAGAGGTGGTCGAGTACGCGGCCGAGGACGTGGCCGTGGACGCGGAACAGTCTCGGATGTTCTCCCACCAGCTCCTGATCCGGTGGACCTAGTTGGCGCTGCTACTGCCAGTCGACCAACACATTCATCAGCTAACGCATCTGATCCAAGTGGCTCGACCGCTCCCACGAAGTTTAAGCCAAGAATGGTCAAGCGAGTGGCTAAAACAGAAGCGATTGATCTCGATCTACCGGATCAGTCCAGCACCAGAGGAGGTCGTGGTCGAGGACGAGGTCGTGGAGCCGAACGCGGTGGAAGAGGTCGTGGTGATATCGTGATGACAGCTAGTGGAGCGTTTGCGATGGGACCTGCAGAGGCTTCGAGGTCAGGAAGAATGCCACAAGGTCCGACGCGAAGTGGGATGCGCAAGGTCGATAATTCAGTCACCCCAGGTGAAGGATCAAGTCGTGGGCATAGTGGGACAGTGACACCATGGGATGGTGGGCCTAGTGAGATGTTTGATCTATACTCAGACGTCGAAGATGCAGATGAAGATGGAGAGGGGATGATTGGCGAAGGTGGAGAGGTCGATCGAGCGAAAGTGGCAGACCTAAACGATATCTCAGCCGAACACGCCATGGCACCACTTACGCTTCCTTGGGATCCGAAACGGATTGCTGAGCGAGAAAGACTAATGAATGAGCGAGAGGTAAGGCTGAGCAAGTTAGCAGCCCTGAAAGTAAAGCAAGAGGAAGAAAAATCGACACTCGAGGGTTTGACCAGTAGATTAGTTTCTAACGCACCCAGTTCACATGAGGCCTCAACTGGGCCGTCTGGTACGACCACGCCTGGCTTTACTCGTGCGAGCACTTGTACCGTTCCTGAATCTATTGTGAAGAGCGAGAGCGTAGAGGAGCAAGATGTAGAGGCACTCAAAGCCGAGGTGCAGTTGAAGCGTGAACAGATGGAAGAGATGGCTAAAGTAGGAAGCCTGATTGGTTCTTCGGTGAGTTCAACTTTCCTTCCTTACTTTTCGCACCAAACGCCATTACATAGACGCTCAGATTAGCTCTCATCAATTTCTAGATTGATGCAACAGATTCGAGCTCCAAGGATACTACACCGTTATACATCTTTCAATTCCCTCGTCAATTCCCCAAGTTTCGTAATGCTGCCGATATCATTGCAGATCCTCTTACCGAAGCAGTCAACGAAAAGCCTGCGGTCCCTGCCCGAAGACAACTGTTAAAGAAAAAAAAGCCACAGGTGGATGATTGGGCTGGTTGGGGTAAAGGTGGTCGTCGGGATGAGTGTCCGGGTGTACCAATTGGCGAGGAACAGAAGCCAGTTGAAGGTCAAATCGGAGAATTGATCATCAGACGAAGTGGAAGGGTTCAAATGTTAATTGGTGAAGTAGCCTATGATGTACGTCTTATGATGATTCATGCTTTTTGTAGCAGATGACTATACAGGGCACATCTGCTGAAGTTTTGATCATCGGTCTATTAGGTCTTACCCGCCGCACAAGCTACCTTTCATCAAGAGGTGGCTGTCCTCGACCCTAAGCCGGAGAGTAACCTAAGGGCAATGTTCGTACTTGGACCGACAAACAAAAAGTTCATAGTGGCTCCTGATGTGTCTAGCTTACTAGAGCGTGATGAACGAGAACGGGAGGCAAAATCAGAACAAACCCCAGTTACCGTCTCGTGACAACAGGTTAGGATAAGCTTTTCATGAGTACGCTGTGGTTGGGGTTTATTCGAAGTAGGAGTTGACTGATAATGAGGATATCAGCTATTTCATACTGATGTAAGCCTTGATCTATGTATCAATGAAGTTTTTTCTTCCTGCTGTAATATCTTCCGTGTCCACTTCGGGGCCGCTAGTCTAACAAGGGGTACTCAGCTAACTCTTTTAACACATTGTCATTTGCAAATTATACCACCGATAGACTTTCTTGAAATCCTGAGAGCTAATACACAAATGAGAGATATCACTCACCTAACTTTCCTGTAAACTCATCCATCGGCCCTTCACTGAACAATTACGCTAGATTTGACAACCGGACTATGCTTTTCTTGTGACTTGGGCAGGTTGGCTACAAGCGTGATTGCCTGTCTCACAATCTGACACTGCTTCACATTGTGTATGGTATGCAGGCGCTGTTGTGGACTTGTTCAATCTCCTACCTTTAATTCTTATCAGCTATTTGGGATGAGCGGCGACGGGTCATAAGAGAATTGATTACAGCTTGGAAACCTTGGAAAAGAACAGTGTAGTTCCTCTTGACTGTCATAATGGATTGTTTTGCTTGCTTATTCAACTATCAAGTAGCATTGAATGGTGAACAAGCTTTATATATATATATACCTCGCGCCACCAATAGCTCACCCTGAGCTGACATCATCCAAGGCTTGCCTAACAAAAAGACAAAGGGACAAGGAGGGATCTTCAATGAATTGCTTAAGATCAGACGCCTTTCGATTCGAGAGTGACTTCTCCTTATTTTCAATGCTTGTATCAAATTTGGTTATTTTCCTCGTTCTTAGCGCCTAGCTATCACCTCAATAATCAGAAAAATAGGTAAGTCCGATTATTCTGAACGTGGAGCATATAGACCGATTGCTCTCCTCAATTGCCTAGGTAAGGTATTCGAAAAAGTGGTTACAGGGCGTGTGACCTAGTGGGCAGAGACCCAAAAAGCCCAGGCAGATGGCCATATGGGCGGCCGTCGTCAGCATAGCACGCGGAAGACGCATTATTTATGCTAGTCTGGTGGATTAAAATACAATGGCAACAAGGTAGGATGGTTTCAGCTGTTTTCCTTGATGTGAAATCAGCATACCTGTCTGTACATAGATATTGACTTCTACATATCTTAAGGTCAAAGAAGTGTCCTCAATTTGGTACACATGATTGAAGGCTTTCTGACGGATTGTAACGACTCACTTAGACTGCAGGATTATACTGCAACTAATTTCCTGATCCAGAATGGATTACCTGAAGGGTTTCCTCTTTTAGTAATTCTATATATACTTTATAATTTCTCTCTTTTTTTATTTTCTCCTACTTCACCTGCTTATTCAGAACTCTCTCTTGGTTTCATTGACAATGACAACGTTGGACATGTAGTGGCCAGTAAGGACATTAGGGGTAACTTGGCTAGACTAGGAACAATTGGTATCGATTCACTAACCTGGGGAAGCAAGCATGAGGCGCTGTTTGATCAAAAGAAAGCGCAGCTGATGCGTTTCACCCACAGGACAAAGGATCCAAGACCACCGGTTAATTTTGGAGATCAGCTTTTAGAACTGCTTCGTTAATTAAAGTGGCTTGGGGTTTGGTTGGACTCAAAACTGACTTTCAGAAGACACCTGTTGCGAGTGAAGACGGTTGGTGCACAGACACTCAGTCAACTAACTCGGATAATAGATGCTTTTCAGGGTTGGCACCAAACCCTTCTAAAAAAAAAATCGTCACGTTCTATGCAATGAAGGCCTTATGCTTCTTTTTGGCAGAGAAGGCTGCAGTCTTTACAAATTGTCCAAAAAGCCACAATACATTCCTCACGTAGGGAATCTGTATTCCCTCATGGATTCTGAGGTCAATACTTACTGCTCTATCACTATCTCTTCTGCACATACTAAACCAAAGCTATATTTGTTTGACCGACAGATAGGGCCAAGAAAAAGCCCGCACTTTGGCGCCAAACCGTCTCAATAGATGATTGGAGGGTAACTCGATGAGGATGTACGTCAGATAGCTGATATAATCAATTTACCGTCAGTTTTAAAACCCAGCATATTAGCCTGAGTCACATCAATTTCGCCCGGAACAACCCTGAAAAATATCTCACAAGACGGCAAGACTGATGTTGAATCAAAGTCCAGTCAAGTTGAGATCAGTTCCGAGAGGTGCAACCTGGATTTTCGATCGCCAGATATCAGACAAAGAATTGATTTGTCTTTTGTTTCCCCTAGTTCAAAACAACTAAAAAGAATCGGGTTCTATCTTTGGGCGCTGAAATGAGTGTCCTACCTTGGCATTTCCAATATTACGCCTGTCGACTTGGAGGTTATAATGCGCCCGACAAAGAGAAAACCCAGCGACGTCAGTATCTGCCCTGAGTTTTCATTTGAGAGAAGTGACAGATTGATATCTCAATTAAGCTTACGGAAACCTGCTATATAGAGGAGCATGGCGCTAGGAATAACGTGCCAATCGACTTTACGCACGACTCTTCGGCGCATCTTTTCGTGTTTGGAGTTTCGCTGTAACGAAAGACAGAAGAAGAAAAAGGAGGTTTAATTTGAAATGATTCGAAGGAAAAATTCTATGGGTACCACTGGAATAAAAAAGATGGGGAAAAGTTTAATGAACTGGGTCGTGGATTGGGTATTGATCTGACATGTTGGATTCTGGAAGTGACGCGGAATGGGATATGGTAAGACGTGCTATCCTGAGTGCAATCTTTGGAGATGTCGATTGGAGAGTGGTCTAATGGTACCAAACTCAGAAGGCTCAATGCATCAGAAAGTCTGGATACGAATATCTTTTAAGTCGCAAACTAAAGTTCTATAAAACTCTGACCTCGAAGTGTCTGTTGTGCTCTGTCTTTGCCAAGAACAGCCAAATTTAGCAATGTTCCACGCTGTCTATCGAAAGATGTCTACGAGCCGGTCGAAGGAAGCTCCTGAAGGCTCGGTGACAGCGATCAGTCGATCTTATCTGGACAAATGTGAGCTTGAGGATCAATCAAGGCCAGAGCCGCCCTAAGTATGACTCACACTTGAGTCTTGACCGCGTATTTTAAGCAGTTAGGAGCGACCCAAGAAGGGAGTCAGGACCGGCGCAGGCTGAGAGTTGAGGCTGGGAATAGAGAGATACGAATCCAAGTGCCTTCTGTGATCAAATGAACGGGCGATGTCACTGCTCAGGTTCTGAGTGAGGTGCATTACTGCGGTATTTCATCTGGATTGTCGGCAGTTATGAAAGGTTTCATAGTCAACGGGCAAAGAAGTCCTATCAAAAGAGTGACGATTAAGGGGCTATGCTATTAGTCATGCAGTGGGCAAAGGAGAATGACAAAACTGCTTCATATCGCTAACAAGATTGGATAGTACTCAGTGACATTAAGTCAGTAGAGTCCAAGAATAGCGAACAGCAAAAAAGAAAAAAAGAAAAAAATACGAATCACAAAACCACAAAACCACAAAAGAAAGACCACAAAAAGACAGAAGAACAGAAGAAACCCAAGAGAGCGTTTAAAAAAAAGAACGTAAAAGAAGAAAATGAGAAAGAGTTGGTGGTGAAGAATTAAAGTGTGGCGGGAACACATGTCTTCTCTGAGGTTAGGTTAAAGCCCTTCTCACAATCGACTACGTTTGGAAAAGAATGGGGAACCAGACGTATACGAAAGATCAATACGGTGAGATAGGATATGGAAGTGAAGCTGAGGCGGAAAGACGTACAAGCCAAACATTGCCCAACGGCGCACCCCGCGTATTTAACTCCCGGGATAGTGTTGCAATTGAGACCCTCACCGGTGCTGGAGCAGCCACCACAAGATCTGTAAAATGACGTTTCACAAGTCAGAGACTGGTTATCAAACTCGGAGCAAGGAAAGAGGTGAAAACTTACTCAATTTCCTCCTGTGTGTCGATACATTCGTAACCTTTCGAAGCCGAGAAAGGACTAATAGGACAAGCTATTGGTGAATCAAAAACCCCAGTTAGCGAATTTGGCTCTGATGTTTAGCATGCATTAAAAAGAAATCTCACCAGTCAATCCGGCGGGGCAAAGGCCCATGGGGAGCTGGGCACGTTTTACGCGTCGTGAACGAGCGGAAGGAGTCGAGGCGCACTTGCTGGCTGTAATAGTAGACGTTCGGTTACGAACGTCAACAGCTGAGATGAATAGCCCGCAAGGAAGTGTTGACTACTTACGACACAAGCTACAATAATCCGGTGAACTTGATCCTTGCAGCGCCAACTTTCCGATGAGATTAGCGAGAATGCTCGAAGTGGGTTGTAGTTGCTTGGGGGTGAGGATACAGGTATGCTTAGATTGATCGTATGCGGAAGATTGACAGACTATGGAAGATGGCCACTAGAGTCAACTAAATATATTGAGAAAAAGTGTTAAGAGGAAAGCGACGAAAGACTCACTGTCAGAATGACAGGCCGCGCTACAAGCAAGCGCAGATGTAGCTACAGAGGCAGAAGCCTGAAGTTGAGACTTTAAGACGATAAGAGTGAGGGATCATTGTCAGTCATGGTCCACTCCAGCTATAATTGTTTTTCATGTAAGTTGATGATCGCTTGACTGGAACTCACAGCTACGGACGCTTGGACGATGGCAAGTTGTTTAAGCGAAAGCCCGTTCTTGTTAATGTCTGCAGTGAGTTCGGCTAAGGCCTGGAGGTCGAGAACCGGAATTCCAAGCACATTGAGAGATATATCCAAGCAAATCTCGAGACCGACGTGAACTACCGGGGTGGGATTGAGAAGCCCAGACAGTAAGCCAGAGGTGGTTCGGAACGCGAGCTTGGGCGCTCTCCGTTTCAAGGGTGTGTTTGAACGAACGGCCAGAGTGCTGGAGATTGTCGAAGAGGCGGTTGAACCGAGACCGACGGGCCCCAAGAGAGAGTCTTGCACGACAGTATTGAAATCATATTTTCCCTTCACGAAAGAGCTCAGGCCGACGAGTTGGTGCAGCGGCTTCGCTGAGATTGTAGCAGCAGCGAACAAGAAAATTAACTGACATAGAGATTGAGAAACCATGGTGATATACTATTGTCAAATATTGGGAATCTCTTAAACGAGTCAAGGAAATTAAGTGATAGAGAAAAAAAAAACTCGATAAATTGCAAAGGAGAGGATTGAAGGTTCGAAAGTAGAACGAGTCGACTTTTGTGATGAATTAATTTGAGGAAAGAAGACGATGGGGAGGCAGATTGTACGTGTCTTATATAGCCTCCAGCCCACCTATGAGCTTCCGCACCACGATGGGCCTCAATCTGGGGAGGTGTGCCTTCGGGCGCAAACGGAGTCCCCACGAGCGCAGGCAACATAACGAACTGACCTGTTGAATGAGAATTGTCCGCCCTGCCAGGACCTCGCGTCTCGCCATCGGAACCTGGCGTCCTGAAATGGGATGTGTTTGCGCTTGCAGTATTCAATAAGGCACATCGACTCTCAGGAAGCCCTGACTGGAAGCTATGGCGATGCCGAGCTCTGTTTGTGAGCCGTAGCAAGCCACTCTGTAGTCGGTGCCTGATATTTATCCCGGCATGTGATGAGGAACGCAACATCATGCTTCCCCCCTGCAGGTCCAAGTCATATCCGTAGAGATAATAGAGGCAGTCCTCTTCCTTACACCCCATGGGAACTCGGGAACCGGACGGAGTTGGAGTCCTCACCGGGACAAGCCGACAAGCATGCGTCCGATTCCGAACGATATCGACTTACCGAAGGCTCTGTCCAGTGAGTTCATGAGGGAACAGCCTACCCTACGCGCACCCCCAAAAGGTAGGAACTCTCTTTGATAAGCACAAGCCCGCTAAAAGGGCCTGGGTATCAACTTGGGACCGACAGGCGCGTTGCATAACTGTTTCGAACGATGATATCGGTGGTATCACATTTTCAAGACTCAATTTAATGAATCAAGGAAAGTTTGATGCAGCCAAATAATCACTTTTTGACCAACAGGACTGCACCAAACAGATTGCATATGACGCGGCGTTATACAAATAAAATAGAAGACCACATCACGTAGAGAGGTGATTTATCATTCAAATATATGGTTCAAGCTCAGAAAGCATCTTGGGAAGCTTTCCCTCGTCGAAAGCTTCATCTTTAAAATACAACCATGCCTCATATTGGTGACTGGTTTCTTGGTTGCCATGTTTCATGGTCATTTTCACACTCCCTTTTACGTTGAAGACCAAGTCATTCCTAGCCCTAGAAACCTTAGGCATTACTAGATAACCCGGATAGGTTCAAAGTAAAGCAGCGAGGAAGTGTACACAGTCTTAACTTGCGTCAGAATTCGACAACTTGGTGACGCTTGAACCAATGAAAATCATCTGACCGCTTTGGATTGTTTTCACAAATGTGGTATCCTTGTGTTTTTGTTGAAATACCACGAGTTTTTACCAGAATTGGATTTTGGGGAAGGTGACCAGGTTGATTGCCAAAACGTTGATGGTAAACAGAACGCCAGAACGTTTTGGTGGAGGGGAATGAGTGAGGACCCAGCAAAGCTCCTATCAAGGTTGCAGTTGAGTGTAGGCCGGTCGGGTGTGAAGATTCGAGGATCCGAACATTTGATCGCCGAAGTCCTACCGCAGTACCCGCACCGATTCCTCAGTACATCCTCAAATCGGGTCTGCGGGGCTCTTACTCGGGCCTGCGGCCATCGCTTTAGTCCGCGCGACCCCTTTTTTTCACCATGCATATCTTCCTACTGGGCACTCACCATAGCATGCAGCGTGCTTTGTCCGCGCACGCTCCTCACAATCTCACTTATCAAATCATATCAACATCGACACCTCCGCATAATCTTTTCTGTTATATTGCAACAAGTGATGCAAGCCACTTGCTGATGACGGGTTGAGAGATAACGGTATAAAGATGAAGAAATCACTCAGGAATCAAGGTCTGAATGACGGCAAAACAAAACAAAAAGTAATGGGAGGCAACAGCTTAATTGTCCTTCCTGTTTGTCCGCCTCTCTTTACCCATCCCAGCAAGCCAAGGTAATATATCAAAATGCTTAGGCCGCATGTGACAAGCTGCCTGGAAACCTCATTCTATAAAGGCTACAGCATTCATTGTCCGCGACATGCAAGCTCCGCGGGAATGAGCAAGTGGCATTGCACTTCGCCCAAGAGCGCGGCGCACACTCAAGCATGGGAATGAAAGAATGGAGTACATCTGAATTGAGAGAGGAAATATCTGATGTTGCCCAAAGGGGAATATGAAGCCGACGAATAAATCAATTAAATTTACCAATCGGTATTAGCCGGCTAATAGCCACCTAATAGCCAGTAGCCAGCTATCAAATGTTCGGATCCTTGAATGCTCTCTCAACCGCGGTGTAAAAATTGTTTAAAAATCCCACAGCCAGTTTTTGAAACCTCTGTGAGCGGTCAGACCAAGTGTAAAGGTAAAGATGAAGTTTGCAAAGCGCAGTCCTGAAAGATCAGTAAAAAAAAAAATCTTGAAATTGTCCAACTGACATACCTTCAGGTCGCTCAAAATCATGAACAAAAAGCAGGCCATTTACAGTAGAGAAAACTCCAAATATGAAGTAGACCATGAGAAAATCTTTTAACAATATAAAGAGCTTCATGACAAAGGTGATTGATAGATTAAGGTGGACTATGGAAACAATGAAATGTGGCCCTACGTGAAAGTGACTAGCTGCCTGGTAAGAAAGGATATGGAATTTAGCTTGAATGGCATCTTTTTATGTCCTCTGCGCCGGTGGCCCTCTGGTCTATGTACTCATGGTACAGTATCCAAAAGAATTCTCTCTATTTAGTATCAAAACATGGCGGGGAGAAATGAGATTTAACCTGGATTTTAGCAAGTTGAGGTGTCGGGGTACAAAATTAAAATGGAATTGATATTCAACCCAATGATTTTACTACCAAAAAATTGGTTTGATGTTTTCTTTCAAACTAATTTCATACCTGGGCACCGCAACTTGTTTCAATCCGGGCTGAAACTCATTTTTTGCCGCAGTGAAAGATCTTATCCAGAACCCTAGAAAGCTCTAGTCACACATGCTTTTGAGTAATGGACCATACTTTTCTACAATAGCCCGTACCACGAGTAATATTACATTTTGTTTACGTACAGAAATGTACCACTCAAATATTTAAATGGACTCTAGACCCATATGGATTACAAAATGCCATTACGAGTCCCGCCATGCAAGACTTTCCAATAATACTCAAATCTTACCTTCCACATATGTGTGTCATAGGTAGCTGGTCATGTAGGACCTGAGTTGGCACAAGATAATAGAAAAAAAAGAAAATGGAAAGTGGAAAAGGAATGCTAAAAGAGTGCCTCAGACACAGGTCACCCCTTTCAATCCAAGCCGCACATCCAAGCCAGGAGCCAATTTGGCCACAGGGTACGTACAACAGTGACTCCACTACCTGCCATTGAATCAGAATTTGTATAGGATTAAGAGGGTGATTGACTCAATCCCTCCAGTGCTGAGAGGGAGGGATCAATCCTCCTTCTACAGTAGAGAAGCACTTCCTCCCTCTCAGCATTAGAGGGAGGACTTGAGTCTCCTCTCCCTTTCAGAATCAGAGGGAGGGATTGGGTTTCCTCTCCCCCTGTACATACGGTAGAGAGCATGGCGGGACCTGTCGGGTCCGTGGAGGGGTGTTGATTGGCCCCCAAAAATTTTATTGGAATGTAACACTTTTTGGGCCAATACAACTAACTTCTCAGGAAAGAAATCAGGTATTCATAGTAAGTGCCTTTCTGATGCTTGTCAGGTTCCCTACCTAGTCAGAAAGGGACTTAGATGCTCAAGAGTGCCTGTTCATCACATATATGCTCAAGAGCATGTCCTATCAAACTCAACTATGTGATGAACAGGCACAGTCTGGGAAGCACGCAGAGTATACCAGGATGGAAAGGTGTATCTCATCATGTTTCAATCAGAGAGAAAGAGAGAGGAGAAAATGAGAGGAACAGAGACTGACCTGGGATGCGTGCAGAGTATACCAGGATGGAAAGGTGAGGAAAAAAATCCCTTTCATCTGGCGCGCGCATCCCAAGTACAAGATGCAGTCTGTAGTACAAGCACAATCACGCATAGGGATACTTATAGACCACAATACAACTCAAAAATATGTGCACTGGAAGAGAAAAGTAATGGGATGAAAGCGGATAACTCATCTTGGGGCCTGGATTCAACTCACCCAGTCCCATAGTTAAAAAGAGTCCTCTAAACTACTGAAATGATAGCAGATTCTCTAGGAGAGCATCCAAAATCATGGCTACAATGCCCAGCTTTAGTTAGCTTCAAGCCCTACATATATTCAAATACCACAAATGGGTTTAGGCCGTCTTTACAAAGAGACTCTAAAGAAATCTTTAGCTGATCATAAATTTATGACCAGCTAAGCTAACTCCGGCTTTAGCTAAAGCCCGACCCTTCTCTTCTCCTCCTCTGTATACAACCTGATAATGCTTTCCTTCATAAAGGCTCTTCTATTTCTTTGTCTCACAACCTAAGGTAATCAGGCAGAATTCGGTCTCATATGCGGAACTCAAGTCAAACCTTCCAAGATTATGAACCGTCCATGGTTCAATTTCCCCCTGAATTCTCCTTTATCTCTTCTCACTTCTTATTGCTAATCCTACCTTGATGGTCATTTATCACAATCCAGATGGGCGTCCCTTTTTCCGTACGGATCAATCATGAATGCCAAGAAGCTGGATGATGGAAGCCCTGTTAAAAACCTGGCAATTTACTGGCTGAAATGAGTCTGCACAGATGATCACAAAGTGAGAAGATCAAGATCATGAGAAGAAAATGAAAAAAATGAGGGGTGACAATTCCTCCATCTGAAGTTCAAGTATGTACATGTCATGGTGAAAATGAGAAAGACAAAAAACTGTTCAATTTGTAATCCACCTCTTAATCTTTGAGTCTAGATTTGAGTTACATCCCGACCCGGGTTACAGAGCTTAAATTGTACGACGGTCCACGGTCCAAGGATTTTTGCCTCGGCGCGTTCCGGATCGGACCAGATGATGATTAGACTCGGATATCCTGATGAGCGGTCAAGTCTTCAACAATCCTAACGAAGACTCCACGAGAAATGTCAGAACAACCTCAGCACGCGGTAGTAGTGGGTGCAGGACTGGTAGGATGTTTGGCAGCTTGCATGCTGGAAAGTCGTGGCTGGATAGTCGACATCTACGAAGCCCGAAAAGGTCAGAACTCTTCAAAATGACCCGCCTGCTATACAGATTTCTTGTGTTGATGCTCACGATGGCTGGTCCTTCGCTTGTAGATTTTAGGATACCTTCCAATTTACCCACTAGGGCTAGATCTATCAACCTGGCCTTTTCGGCGCGTGGGATTGAGGCTATTAGGTCAATTGACTCAGATATGGTCAATAGATTGTTGCAGCAAGTTATACCAATGAAAGCGCGAATGATCCATAATCCGGAAGGGAAATTGAACTCTCAACCGTACGGTTTGGATGGGGAGGTGATGATATCCTCAAGTTCTCGGTTACCCAGTCAATGGCTTTCACTGACGATTATAGCAGTCTATTCTTGAAATCACAGCACATTAATTCGATCGATAGAAATCTTTTAAATCAGGCTCTTCTTACGGAGGCCAGCAAGAGGCACAATATCGAGATTCACTTTGGGCACAAATTTCTTAGCGCTCAATTTGATGATCGATACCTTATCTTCTGGGATGAGACTACCAAAACGGAACATCATGTTAAGGCAGATTTGACTATTGGGGCGGACGGATCGTATAGCAGAGTCAGACAACAGATCATGAAGAAGACGAGGTACGTTTGGAAGCTGCTTGAAATGAACTTATCGTCTATGATAGCAGTCACCGCTGACCCGAGGTGCTCGCGTGACACAGGCTCGACTTCAGTCAAGAATATATTGATGATCTCTATATCGAACTATCAATCCCACCTGCTACCGATAAAGTGTCCGGGGAGCCAACGTTCGCTCTTGATCCCCATCATCTACATATCTGGCCCCGTCATTCTTTTATGCTAATTGCCCTACCTAATCAGGTGAGGTATCACTTCGCACACTTCACCAGATGTCAAAGGCTGATTTTATGTTATATTTATAACACTTTTAGGACAAATCTTTCACATGCACACTTTTTGGGTCGTTTAAGGGTGTCTTTGATCAGCTTGAACCTCCAACTACTCCTCATGATGAAGCAAGGATCATTTGCTTCTTTCACAAGCATTTTCCGGACGCGCTTGAATTGATGGAGTCCACTGAATTGATTCGATGTTTCGCGGAGAATCCCCGGGGTAGCTTATTGACCATTAAGGTGGCAATGATTTCCTCTGCTTATTCAGTGTCTTCGAGAGTGGCAATAAGAATTTGCTAGGTCACAGACACTTTTGAAGTCCTACCATGGGTGGACTGACGGATTGCGTCGGTTTCTTTAGTGCAATCCGTACCATTACAAAGATAAAGCTGTTATCTTGGGTGACGCTGCTCACTCGATGGTACCTTTCTATGGTAAGTGCTTCATCAGCATCACAAATCTTAGCCTTACACATCCATTTCACGCTTTTTCTATATTTACAGGCCAGGGCATGAATTGCGGCTTAGAGGATGTTCGAAAACTGAGCCAGTCATTGGACGACCGCTCCTTATCGCTAGAAGGCGTCCTAGAGAGGTACAGCTCGACGCGTCATCAGGACCTAATCGCAATTTGTGATTTAGCTATCGAGAATTATAAAGAGATGCGAGACAAGGTGACTAGGGTTGATTACGTGATGAGGAAAGCTTTAGATGGCATTTTGGCCAAAAGTTGGTTCCTCAAGGGTAAATGGTTACCACTCTAGTTGAGTTTTGTTTATTCTTGGGAGATACTTTGTGAGGTGTCTATATAAATCAGCATGCTCACGTTGATTTCTTTGACAGCACAATGGTGACATTTAGACCAGATCTCGACTACAGTGAAGTGGTCAAGCGTGAAGCTCGACAAAGTAAGATTGTTAACTGGATGCTAAGACTCTTTGCTACTTCTGCCTTTGTTGGGTTCGTGGTTGCATCCAAAAATTTGTCCAGATGGAAAGAACTGCTACGTCGTTAAAACTTGTCATTCAAACTCTTGTCTCATTGTTGTACTTCCTAGATATCATTGGGTATGGGTGCGCCAAAGTGTTGACAGCTTTTGCATTGTACGGGTTCTGGTTTATCTCGAGTCTTGTCAAGGCGCATTTTGTTGGTCCAATTGTTTTGGGGCATCACAACCACCCATCCAAGCTGGCCAGGAGAGAGGACTCGTCTGGGTACAACAGTGGATTAGGAGAATCCCGGCGCGCATCTGCTTTGAAGATGACTCAAATCTCTTGCCAAAAACGCGAAGACATCACAGCAGTCGCAAACTGACGCACATCGAATCAAACCTCCGCGTCGAGCGGTTTAGAGGCTCGATGTCCCCTTCACTCTCCACTCCTGCCTTCATCCACATTGCAAAGCAGTGCGGTACCAGCCTACTGCACAATTGCCCTCACCTAGACTCACCTTTTCACTCAATTCATTCCAGTGACGTCATTTGCCTAGGGTACCGGCCCTATGTGATTGCCCAAGCTCCATACTCGTCACTCTGCGGCACTACGCAGATCATTGCTCAATGCTTTGCTAAGGCGCGTATCGAGGGAAGCTCTGAACAAGGTGCAGCAATCGTGATTTCAGCAGGGAATGGTGTGAGCGGGATACTGTATACGGGTTACAAGACGAAGGACAGCGTTATATTCGGAGGCCCGAGTGTCGAGACTCAAGTTAAAATATCTGTGGCCATTGATTCTCTCTTCCGTCTGCGCTGTTCTCGGCGCTCCATGGCAGCAGCACTAAGCTTGGGTGCAGGCGGCAGGGGCGGTCCGGCCGAAGAGCAGCAACCGGCGAAGGTTGGACCATCTCCGAGCGTTTTCGGGTTCTTGATACTATTATTATCACCTAATTCTGTCTCTTTCGTCATCCGAAGCACTTTTTTCAATATACATGAAGGAGATCGGAATCGGGAATACGCCACAAAAAATCCAGTCAGTCGAACTCGAAGCCGTCCAGGAGAAAAGAAAGCTTTGTACAACAACGATTAATTCACGAACCCAGCCGTTTACCGTCATCAGCATGTCGTGCCTGAACAATATTTCTCCGTAGGTACCGAGAGACTTCTAAGACACCCTCTATTTCTGCATCAAACTTTTCGGCGCTCGGAAGGACGGAGTTATAAAACAATGCCTTGGTTTGTGAGACGAATCGGGTGAAAGTCGGCCGATCTTCTTTGAAAGTAAGTCGTGCGGATCTCAGGATTGTCTATCTCATCCAAATTAACATGAGACGTGAAATGATTGGTTTTTTATTGGTCGGAGTGCCCATGAATGTTTTTGTTCAACGAGAGTTGTCCGATTTGGTAAAGCAAAAGACGGTACGATTCAGCAAAGCGAGATCGTTAACTCGAAGCGAGGGCGCCAGAGCGATGGAAATGGCCGCCCCTCAATTCGATTCATCTGAAATGAAAATTCATCAGCTCACCCGATAAGCACTGGCTGCTCGGACTTTTTGAGCGATGCTCAACGGACTTATGGACATCTTCTTGGGGTTCTCTTTCGGGCTGTAACCAGTCTCTTCGCAAAAGTCTTACGTCCGGGGTCTTACCCGAGAGCATCCGTCAGGCGGAACTGGCCGACAACCACGACAGACTTGCCAAAAGCCTTACGGGGTCGGGGCGGGTTCAACAGAGAGTGGCCTTACACCTGGCCCGGAATCAGACCAACCTTTTTTTTTGTGGGGGGAGTGGGGTTGGGATTGGACAAGAGGTCCAAGGCCCAACAACATAATAAAGTTTATGAGTGTAGATTTATTGCGTGTGACAAAGATGTCTTTTTGTCTTTGTTGATTGATTAACACAAAGATAGAGAGAAAACAGGTGTACTATATATACCAAGACATCACCCTAGGTTCAGACATGCGGATGAGCTCACCAGGCTCATGAACAGACAAAAAAACTTCAGAAAAAAAGAAAAAGCTCATCAAGACAAAAGAGGAGAGTTGTGCTGAAGTTACGCATCCACGACACATTGGTGTTGAGTAGATACACATGTCACAGATGTGTAACATGTATTGCACATCAACACAACACCTGGTATGTTCCAATCTAAGGCAAGTGTGTTATGTAATACAAAATCACACTTTTAAAAAAAAAAAAAATCTAAGGCAAGTTAGACAAGGGCCTGACATTCACTACAAATATTTTCACTTATTCCTAGAGGAAAAATGGGGTTTCATGAAATTTGAGACTTCTGCAATGAATTACCTTGTTTCATGTGCCAGGAAAGATCTGGAAAAATAATGGTGGGCTTAATAGGGCTCTTTGATGTTGTGGAAATTTTTCTGAAATTTTTCAAGCTTGTTCAACAACCTCAGGCTCTAAATAAGCAATGGGAATAATGCCCCTTGTGATATTACATTGTGATTGTGCACCAAATTTCAATACCTAAAACTTGCACAAAATATCCCAAAAAATCAGGGTAGATGCCCAAGATGCAACAAGAGGCTGAATGTCTTTTTCAGATTTTTCTGAAATTTATCCCAGCCTCCATTGCACTTCATATCTAAATGTA
>KI575733.1:443-11818 GCA_000500245.1 Cronartium ribicola 11-2
AGACGTCGATTGTCTAGGTTGAGTCTGATCAGCTCGCAAGTACCAAAGCTCAGGAAACTCATGGCATTGGAAGGCGGTGAGTGAGATAGAAGTGTCAAATTCACAAGCACCTCAGATTCAGGTATCGTTCAGCAACAATTTGTTTGCTGTCGAATCCTTGACTGACGAGCTCCTTTCGGACTTTGTCTGCAAGTCTGTCTAGCGTCCCACTCAGTTCTCGCCGACTGTCACCTTCCAGTTCATAAACGGTTGAACATGGAGTTTGTAAGGAGGGCATCTGGTACAGATGCCAAAACTTGGTGTGGTGGGACTAGTGATACTACAGTGCACGACGAGTGTGGAAATTTTGCAATGTGTGCCACCAAAGTTACACTAGTGCAGGTTTGGTGATCACGAGTGTGAAAACTGGGTTTCACCAGCTGGTGACTCCTAGTGTAAGTACCACGTAGTGTAAATTTGGTGCAAAAGTAGTGAAACAGGTGAAGATGCCAATAAGTATTTCGACAAAGGAAAACTTCTAATTAGTAGAGATATGTTCAGGTTTATATAAGTACAAGATTACTATAATGCTGTTGTCATGTTACACTAATTCCTACATCACGACTTATTTCCAATGATGAGCGTCTACAACAGTTGGTTGGGTTACATATCCAAACGAAATATTTACAAATTCCCTTATGGATCATTACAATTCAGGGTCTTGTTCTCATGGCTCTTCAGACTGAGCCTGATGTCTACTGTGAGATCTTTTGTTGTTTGTTTGTTTAGTGGGCTGATTGGTACTGCATAACAGTACTCATAGCTGACACAGCTGAAGCTGCAATGAGCATCCCACTTGAAGCATGAAGTGGGATGCGGGAGAATCTGCAAGAATCAGCTTCAATAAAAGAGCGTCTGAATTGCCCACAAAAAGAAAACACACACATGCGCAACCACTAGATAAGACAAGAACAAAATCATACTAGACAAATGATACGATCAAGCAATGATAAACTAACCAAAAACCAACCACAAAGCCCAAGTGTGTCGGCTTTGTGGAAGGTTAAACCCCTTTCCTTCGGTCTGTACATTAAAATTGATTTGACACAAAAAAAAAAGAAAAAAGCAACATCGACTGGTGGTGCTACATGAAGACCATAATTGACCTCCCAAAAAATTAGGACGATGCAAGCACCGTCGGGAAATGCTTTTAAGTAAAAAGAGAAAGCACAGAGACTGGACATCTATGAGTCAGCGCAAATTACAAGAAAATACAATGGAAAAGATGCATTTATGTTGTGTCAGAAATGATATGATTGGAAGGTTGGGGACAGTTCGCGCAATGGAAAAGCCTTCTATCTTCGAGAGGTCGAGTGTATCGACATGGTCCGCTTGGTTGGGTCTGGAAAAGGCAAACGCGTTAGTGACCTGTGGTGTGGTTGAAGAATGCGGGATAGAGCAAGAACTTACGCATCATCAACCCGCTCGGAGGCTTGACTGTCGCGCCCAGCAATCTTCGACGGATCACGAGGACTCGGCCACTTGCCCAGGCAAGAATGACGAATCCAAATGCGATAGGGATCAGCCAGAACAACGGCAATGTCTTGTAGCTTGCCCCAAAGACAGTTCGGAGAGGAGGAACGTAGATTATCTGCGAAGGACTTGGTCAGTTTTCTTGCTTTCTCTCGACTACTGATTCCGAAGATGAGAATTTATGGGATCGACTCACGAATCCGGCGAGGAATGCGCCGGCAATGGCGCCGACGAAATTCCACTTGTTGCCTATCGCTGCCTTTCCGAAAGGGAACTTCAATCTGGCCTTGACAGCGAACATGTTGAAGCATTGCATCAAAAAGATCGACATGTAGAACATGCCCTGCGCTTGCGCGAGTGCCTCCGTCTGCTCTGCACTGCTCAAGACTCGACCGTTGACATTGGTGTAAGGCGGCGAGTTGTCAGCAAAGTAGATACCAGCTTTCTGAGCGCGTTGCAGGTCGCGAGGCGTAAAATGGTTCCAGTTGAAGACAACGAAGTAGGTTACCAAGCAGCCGATTGTTTCGATCATTCCGGCCTCTGGATGATACAAGTTTGTTAGCTGTTTGTGCAGGTCAACGGATTATGTGAGGGACTTTGGGCTCACGCAGGTATGAATAGCTCAGCAGGGATGCGTCAACCAAGCTTTCACCATCTGACTCTTCAAATAGGTCGTCCCACCACCACTTGGAAAATGGTTTCTTGATTGTGGCTACCGTGTTAGAGATCACACTTCCGACTTTTGACTGGGCACGAGCATCACCGGTTTCGGCGTCGATGACTTGGTTGGTCTTGGTCCGGCGAAGAGCTTTCTTCTTTAGCGACATGATCGTTCGGTCGGTGACGGGCTTTCGTGGCATAGTGGTCATCAACGCGTCGGCGGATTCCGGACGATCCCAAGCGAAGGATAGGGCGGCAAATAACTCAAAGCCCTGTAGAGAAAATTAAGTCGTTTAAGCCTATATTCATGCTATTCGCGCGTATATAAGATCTTAGAGCACTAACCAAGTCGATCACTAAGATCAAGATTGCAGACAAGGGAAGTGGGATCGGCACGATGACATAAAGAAGCTGGGGAATGACTTCGGGGACGGAATGGGTGACAGTGTATTGTATGCTGCGCTTCAAATTTGTGAAGATAAGCCGACCTTCTCGGACCTGAATAAAGCAAAGTCCCCGCGTCAAATCAGTCGCTGGTTCGCTGAACCAACATACGAACAGTCAGGAGTGTCTGTGTGACTCACTCCATCGACAACACTGGCAAAGTTATCGTCCAGCAATATCATATTGGCGGCTTCCTTTGATACGTCACTTCCACTGATGTTCATCGCGATACCTAGTAGAGATTTGAATCCCATGAGAAGTGTGCATCACGTTAGCATATATCAGAGCCTAAAAAAACAATATGACAACCAAAAGCTACTGACCCAAATCGGCCTTTTTCAAAGCAGGTGAATCGTTGACACCTACGAAGTCGGAAGTGTTTCGCAGTGAGCACCGGGATGTATGAAGAAAGATCGTTGATAAACAATTTACCATCGCCAGTAACACCACAAATATGACCGAGAGCTTGGGCTCGCTTGACAATTTCCAATTTATGCTTCGGTGACTGTCTCGAATTAAGAAAGACTGTCAGTATCAACCTTTCACCGCTGTCCGAGCTCAATTCCGCTGGCTCACAGTGCGGGCAAACACGATCTCCTTTTTGTTCAAGATAGTATCCCATTCCCAGCCTTGAAGGCTGTCAATCTGATCACCGTGAACAACAGCTGCTTCTACCTCGTCCTCGTGGATGTCTTCAATGGCACGACCGGTTTCTTTCGACAGGGACTCCTTCGTATGCCCGATCACCAAATTGATTTTTCGCGCAATTGCCTACAGAACAGAGCGAAACACTTAGTTGAGAACGATGGTGAGCTGGGCATCACGAGAAACAGCATACCTCGGCAGTAAGGGGATGATCACCAGTCACCTGATCGCACGAACAGACAAAATCAATGGGACATCAGCTAAGGTTATCTGCAAGCACACTGGAACTACAATTGGGGGAGACAAAAGAGCCGAGACGAACCATGACCACTTTAATTCCGGCCGATCGGAGTTTGCCGATTGCTTCTCGGACACCGTGCTTGGGGGGATCCTCAAGAGAAATCAATCCGACAAAACAAAGATCCTCCGTCGGGCAGTTATCATCCTTCTTGCTGAAAGCAAACTCTTTGGGGAAATGGTCTCCAGGTAGCAACATCTGAGCGCAAGCGATTACTCGATGACCACGAGACGCCATGTACTGATAGGCTTCATCGTATTGGGTCTTGATTTCGTCGGTGAGAGGGAGAGCTTCGCCATTGATGAGGACATGAGCGCATCGAGCGAGAACGCGTTCGGGTGCGCCTTTGAGATACAATGTCAAGTCACCGGTGGCATGAGGCTTTTGGACGACCGCGAGAGCCCATTTGGCAGTGCTATTGAAGGGGATCGAGTAAACCTCTGGATGTTTTTCCCTCACGAGGTCGTATTCGAGATTCTTGCCGGCAAAGCGAGTCAAGCCAGTTTCGGTGGCGTCACCAAGAATTTCACGTCGCTCGAAGGGCACATCTGTCTTGTCGAACTTCACCTTAGAACAAAGGGTGCAGATCTCCAAGATCTCGGACACGCCGCCGTCTTGCTTGGTGAACGTCTTGACCTGCGCCTCGTCATTATGGCTCTCGAAGGCACTTAACATCTTAAGGTTGGTCCACATAGCCTGTACCGATAGAAAAATAACGTGATCATCAGTTCGAAAGTCGTGATGTCGGAGGAGGATCGAGAATGTCTGCTAACGGTCACTGTCATTGCGTTCCTGGTCAAAGTTCCAGTTTTGTCGGTGGCGAGCATAGTCAGAGCGCCGAGCGTCTCCACGCCTTGCAAGTCCTTCACCAAAACGTTGGCTTTCGCCATGCGCTTGGCCGCAATTGAAAGCAACAATGTTACCGTTGCAGCTGAAAACAATCTGCTTTTCAGTAAAATTGGTGGACGACGCAAATTAAGATCCAAAAGCACTGCTTACGCAAGCCCTCAGGAACCCAGGCAACTAAAACAGACACCGCGAAAGTGACTGTTGCCGCTGCTTTTCCCTTGTAGGCTACATCCAGTGAGTCGTTAGATTAAAGTTGAATGATGTGACAGGGTCTTGTTAGCGTTGAGCTGTCCACTTACTGGTACTGATTCCAACGGCGAAGAACAAGATAGCAGTGAAAATCTGAGAGCCGTGCAGTTTGAAAGCGTCAAAGCATAACAGTTTAGCAAAAGAGTCAGGTGAAAGGTGCCAAAGTGTAACGTACCGCAATGCACGAGATGATCTTGACGAAATCATCAATTTCCATAGCCAATGGACTCCTTTCAGAGACAAAAGCATGACGCATGTGGTGAGTGAGAGTCAGGTGGGCTGGAGGAGCAAGAAGAATGTGTGCTCAACTTGTTATCACCCTCGCCGCCGGTGAGTCCAGCAATTTGGCCGATGAAAGTGTGGTCTCCAGTTCGCACGACGATCCCGAACCCTTCTCCTGAGACAAGCAAAGTCGAACTGTAGCAAGCAAGAGGGGCACTTAGTAACTAATAAAACATACTCCAAAGTCGTTCGACCAACTTGAACAAGATGTTACGAGCTTCAACCGCGCGGACTGGGTCTCCTTCAGGGCATAACTGCCTTTCTTGCGGTTCAGATTCACCCGTTAACTGTAAAAAAACAAATGGCGCAATTTAGCACAACACTGGAGACGCCATTCGGTAGGATGGAAGACAAGGGAGGAAGATAGCCTTACGCTGGAGTTATCAACCTTAATTTCAGTCGCGGCGAACAAGATCAAGTCTGCCGGAACCTTATCACCCATTTTGATAAACACAAGATCCCCCTTCACCAGTTCCTGGGCTGGGATCGAGCTGATTTCGCCTCCTCGGACGACTTTGCAGGAAGGAGGCATCATCGATAGAAACGAAGCCAGAATAGCATCTGCCTTTTGTCCCTGGAACCCTGAGTGTGCCCAAACGAACGAAAAACAGTGTTGATTAACGCCGCACCGAGGCAATCAACCTCATCCTTATATAACACGGTGAACCACATACATTCGATGAAGGCATTCAGAAACGCGACACCAATCAAGATTGCACCCAGGTATTCGTTTGCCTTGTTATTCTCGAAGTCGATTGCCAATAGAACGTACTCCAGAACACCGGCTAGGATCAACAAGATGTTGAAGAGGGATAGCAAAGAGTCGAAGTACTGTTGGGGCGAAATGACGATACAGCAAAGGATGAATGCGTAAGGATAGATGAAGATAAGATAATATTGAAATCCAGGCAGACGGATTCAAACAAACCTTTCGGAGCGCGCTCTTCTTCTTCGGTGGCGTCAATTGGTTCAGGCCATCGCGCGCCAATCGGCTCTGAGCTTCGGCGGCCGAGATCCCTCCAGAAACACTCGGATTAGACATGTTGATCGACGTCCCATGAGCTTCGGCCACTTTGGCAGGAGAAAGTGTATGCTCCGTCTGGAATTCGTTTTGAAGAGCGAAACCAGGCGGCACAGAATGACAAGAGAAGTCAAAAACAAGTCAACTTCCGTTGTGAGCCACAAGAGCGGTATTTCGATGTGAGTAAGGCTGAGTGGGGAAAGCAAAGATGAGAGGAAAACTCACAATGTCAGCCGCTCGGCTCTCCAACGCCTTGGCCTTCTTCTTAGCTTCCAATTGCTCGTATCCGGCATTGGCCAGCTCTTTCTCATCTTTCGTCAGTTCCCGACGAAGAGTAAGCTCTCGCTTGATCTCGAGCCCGGCAACTTGACTCATCGGCCTCTTCTCGTCTGCAAAGGAGATGCCGCCGGGAGCAGTGCCCGAGTTGACACCCATCGGAAGGGAAGGAGGTAGAGCGTCGAAATGACCATCGTCAAGCTCGTTCATCGTGGCCTTCTCGTCTGATGGCGTTGGAAGCGACATGGTAGGGTGATTAAAAAGCTTTGACAGGCTACTACTATAAGATTCTAAACGCAAAGTGATTCGTGGGAGCCGGTGGGATGGAAGTGAGGTCGAGAGGCTAGGTGAGGGTTTGTAAAAGAGACTCTAAGACAAAGACGAGTAAAAAAACTCTAGAGACAGAGACAAGGTACTTGGGCGCACAGGGCTCAGAGGGGGGATGGACGGCGGGAGAAATGATCAAGATCAAGCAGAAGCAAACGATGTTTTTGAACACTTAGAGCGATCCGGTAGGTCGGGGGTGATATGTCTCGAGCCTCGTTGAGTAGGGCGAGGCGAGTCTGAGGGTCCAGTTCGAACAAGATATTGTAATGCGACGGTAGAAGATGAAACGGTGCTGAATGTGTATTGATGATGCAGCGCGTCCTGGATTCGAAGGCACAGGCCAGAGTTTCGTCTGGTGGTGAACCGATCGATGCCGACTGTCCTGGAGCGTCAATGGATGCGCATAAACTCAGGCACACTCCAGGGGATATGTACTGGACAATCTTGAGATCCTTCTCCGGCGCGCTGGTGGCAAGACAAGAGAGGAAGAGGTTGTCTAATAAATAGCGATGGGGAGCAACCGAGTGAACAGCCGGCTACCTCTGTGGAGAGCCAGAGCACGGTCCACGTCGAAAGTCACACGAACGAACAATCTGAGGTCGATTTTGTGCAAAGAAGAAACGCACGGGGAAGCAAAGAACAATGGAGGAAATTGATATGTACTACTGAATATTAAATATATTGAATATTATCTTAAACAGATAGTGGGGGCGAAGGTCTCGGGAGAAGGTCTTGGCTCTTCTTATGTATCTGAGTGCGGGAAATGCGGCATATGTAGAATGCCTCGCTCGCGAATGCCTAGGCCTACACGACGGTGTGAGCTAATGCACGCTCAAGGCCACCGGTGCTCAAGGTCGCCTTACCACGGATATGACCTGGGTTACATGAAAGCCGTGGTAAAGCGGGAATGGGTCATACGCGTTCGTGATCTTGCAGTTCACACATCAATCCACCTCATGAACCAGCTTCGGAGACAACCGCCACCGATGACCATATCAGATCTTTTTGTCTCATTCTCACGAATTCACGCCGGAACAGGTGCGATAAGTATCGCAAGTCGCGGGCAAACAGAAGAAGGACCAGCTGGATACGATCGGAGCCAGTTGATGGTGGTAGCCTGAAAAGTAGAAGATAGGAGGAATGTACATAGTTAGACCTCAAAACGTGTCAGACCGGATGAACTTTAATCGGAAAACCTTGCCAAAATCACTGCGTACCACTGACCATCTCCTGGAGATTACGTATGTCAAACCGTTACAATCGTGAAGGGTTAGGCGCAGTGGGCTCCCTCGCCCCCCCGTTCGAGTGTTCTGTAATGTCCTGCTTGTGGTACGGTAAGGTCCGATACCGCGTATATACTGCGGACGCTCTAATCAAAATGAGGTAATCGGCTTGGATCGATCAAGTTCGACAAGTCTGGAGCCAGACAAGCGGAGAAGACATAAAAAGATTCCATGGTCGTCTGGCCAAGTCTAGACTCTGGCCCCACTTCTCTCTCAACTCTCACTTGGTATGTTGAACGGATAGACAGAGCCTGGTTTAAATACTCACCCTATCTATGAGCACCGGTGTCTATGAGATACTTCGTCGCGAATAAAATTTATTCTTCTTTTTCTATCCTCTCTGTCCACCCACTCAATGATCAACGAGTCTCTAGTTGGGAAAACGCGGTCAGAATGACATTCCAAGCAACTCAAAGCTCAACAGCCACAAACACAACACGTACGTACGCAACGCAAGTGACACAAAAGTATTCCCATCAGTACTAGCAGAAGACGAGGTTGTACATGTTCATCTGATTGGATTCAAGGTGAGTGGGGATGACTAGCAGGGTTGATGTCATCACTGTAGCAAAACAAGGATGGTCATGGCATACACTACGCGTAGCTCACGGGTGACCCGTCAACCATCCACGTGTTCTCTTGACAAGCTGGCTCGCACTTTTGATGCTGCCTATATATCAGGTACTCTGCCCAGGCTTTCGAGTGGGGATGGCTGGTCGTATCTTTAACACTTGTTCAGACCAATTCCATGGGTTTTGGAGCTTCATGAACAGTACTTCGATAGGGACCATTTCAAGCAGAAGGAGAAAGTTGCAGGAGTTGTACACTACGACAAGGTCTCCCTCGCAGCCCAAACTCTTCAGGAGCTCTGGAATCAATTCCTCCTACGGATCTCTGGAAAAGTAGCACTCTGGACCCCGCAATTTTTGGAGGAGCTCAGTACAATATTCGGGGGATCTTCATGCCCTCCGAAGCTCCTGGAGACCTTTGCCCGAGATCTGTCGGAGCCCACCTGAAGCTCCAAAAAAACTTTGTTGGAGCTCCCGCGTACCTTTGCGGCGGTCAAATCTTTGACACAAGTTTTTTGTCAAAGCTTTGGCCTCCCCCACATCTCTTCACCAAGCTGGTTGATCTCTGCCCAGGTTTGACCAACTTGGTCCCTTGCAATCAAACACATTGATGCCAATTGGTCATGTTTGATATGTGTGTCAGCCAGAGAGGATGGATAAGCAAATTCATCTTCTCAATCTTTAGTTGAATCCAAAAAATCCAAAGTAGTGAAGAAAGGATTTTTTGGACTCTGTGGCTGACGTGACAGATATACAACAATGGAGAGCTTCTGGGTATCACCATGTTAGGTCTAAACTCAGGAAAGAGAAATACACAAAATACACATATGGAATCATGAGACAGAGAAATGTACATAGTCATTACAAAAATACAATGTATACCATAATAACATGATATGCATGTGGTCATGATTGGTCCTTTGCAACCAGGAACAGTTGCTGAGGACTGTTTGACTGAGCAGGTGAAGAATGGGACAGAATCCAACCATGTCCAATTGAAACTGCCCACTTGGCCAGACTAAGATGATTGCTCTGGCTTACCTGTCCTCCTCTACAATGTGTGTAAAGGAGGGATGATGACTCCCCCTTGCTCCCCTATCTTTCTCTTCAGTGTGCATAGAGAAGAAGCTAGAGGGAGGCTTTCAGATTGTCCTCCTGCTTCCTCCATTGGTTTCCAGGAGGTATGTATACCAAATTGTCCAAAGCACACTAATGCTCTTGTGTTGTAGTGGTTAAGTGATACCATCTTCCATGTATTTTGTATGGTGCAGGTGGGTTCAAGTCCTTGCTAGCTACACTTTTGGGGCCAGCCAGTGGATCTAAAAAGATCCTTGGAAGGTCAGCTGAATCTCTAGCAAAGGTTTAGCAAAGGTCCAGAAAAGGTCCAGAGTCTGAGAATCTCCTGAAGAGGAATCAACTCCCAGCCTCCCCAGGAGCTTTTTTTTCATAGGGGACAGGAGCTTCTGAAGACAGTTTTCCCAATAGAAACCTTGTTGTAGTGTAGGGGAATTAGGTAGTAATATCACCTAGTTGTATATACACAGAAACAGGTTTTATAGTGCAAAATGCAAAAACAACTGCACTTAAGGGGGAAAAAAAAGGACCCCACAGTCTACTGCACTGTGCAGCACAACTGCAGTGATTCCACTCACCTAGCAGTGCTGTCAAACTCCAATGTCCAAGAGGAGTTGGCAGAGCTGGAAGAGGGGAAATGCTTCAATGATGAGAAGGATGCTTGAAGAAGCTGCCCTTGTCCTAGGCAAACCACAGAAAGATACCTATCTGTGGAGCCCTGAAAAAACTCAAAAGAACCTAAGAGAGAAAGAGGGAGGATGAATACTTTGGAACTGTACACAATCAACCTTCTCTCTACTAGATAACCTCCAAAACTCATGTGCTTGTTGACCAGATTACTAGCAATATCCAAGAACAAGACCACCACTAGAGCTCAAACTCTTCCAAATAGCTCAACACAAGGTTCCTCATTACACCTGAGTCAACCACCAGAGGAAAGATGATGCACTACTTACTACCCAAACCTTAACAGCTGCCAAGCTTTAATTTTCCTTTCTGTGCAACCCTGAAACTCCTTTGAGCATGCCTCAAGTCCTAAGTACTCAGTTGCTCACAACACCTACAAACCTTGTTCACCCTTGAAGATCACCTACATGCTTGTCAAAGAGTTGTTGAAGTCTACTTTGTGTCACACACCTGCTTTGATAGTGCTTGTTCTCCTACAACAGTTTTTTACACTTTCAGTTTACCTTGCAAGCCTTGATCTGCCACCAAACCTTGTCTATACCCTTCCTAGTAGTCACCAACACTTTCTCAAACCTTCATGAGTCTGACAGTACGCTGCAGTTCCCTTCTTGTTGACTACTAACCAAGATATCTACTTGCACTCTAGTCACAGCCCCCATTTACTGGTCACTGGCCGCCCAAGGCATCCAGTGACTTCAGCACTTTCTCAAAAAAAAATCAGTGAGATTTTCAAACCAACATCCATTGTGTGGTCTGGAAGACCAGTGAAACCAATAGGTGGATTGAATGGAAATACAGTTGAGTTGCATGTGTCCACACTGGAACCATGCAGAAGGTCTCAAGGTTGCAGAAGCCACATAGACAAATTCAGCAATCAAGCCCAAACCTCCTTCTGAATTCTTTCCAGGGATTTCACCCTTCAACTGAAAAAAAAAAGAAAAAAAGAAAACAAAAAACCCTGGAGAAGTTTGGTTTTTGAGTTTTTGACCTTGCCACTGCATGGCTATGGAAAAGTTAATGTACACAAACAAATCTTAGAATAGAGATTCAGCCAAATATTGAACCCAGCCCAAGGCCAAGCTGACAATCAATATCCAATTGGCTGCACTAGAGAATAATTTCTTGAGTCTTTTTCAAGCCTTGTGACCTCATCATCAGTCTCATATCCTTATTCCAGATCAGATCAGACCACCTTCACC
>KI575780.1:1309-11594 GCA_000500245.1 Cronartium ribicola 11-2
TTGAGAGAAAACAGAGAGGTTAGATTGTGGGATCGAGAGAAAACAAGGAAAAGTAGGCCAACTTACCATCTTCTTTTCGCAGATGGGAAAAAGAAGACTGGTAAAGGATAGGTGACTACATATATATGTATGACAATTGGGGTAGGTTGGATACAAGCATATCTTGTGAATGCTTGTGTCGACTGGATCTCAACACTTACCTTATCAGCACCTGGTGAACATTACACTATTGAGCAGATTGCCTATTTATAGGTAATCCTCAATGTTGTGTATTTTGTTCAGTGTAGATAGTGGTGGTAAAGGTTAAGGAAGAGGGTTCCAATCTTTGAGCAGGGTTGAAGGGTTTATATACCCTGGGATTGGTTGGTTCCCTTTAATTAAGGATAATACTTGCACATATGCTACTATACAGCACTACTATCATTACAAGTGTTATGGTCTTCTTTTAGTACTTAAGTATCTAGCTCTTGATACTGAGCTTGAGGTGTAAGTACTTACTATTACTCTGTAGTACATGTGATAATGTTACATTTTACACATGTGTGACATGTGTAGGGGGTCTGTGACAGGCTGTGTGACTATTATGCAGTCCTCAAGGCTGACAGTAATACATTATGAAGTAGGAAGATACCACATATACCTTCCCGTTCTCCACACCAGCCTTGAACCCATTGGAAAAATTATGTCAGAAAATTCAAGTTTATGCTGGCTGACCCTATCATGCTGTTTCAAAACTCTTTAGATTGAGATAAATGAAAACTCAGCTCCCAAATGTTTTTAGCCTCTTATCAAATAAACTGGCTTGTCCTTCAGAATGGCCAAATGCTCTTATTCTGAGTCAACATGAATTCATTGCTTCCTTCACTTCAAAGGAGAAACCTAACACTCAACTATTTTGTTTGTTAAGCACTCCTTGAGAAAAAAACCATAAAAGGTAACTTTTCCAAAAACTTATGTCTTTCTTTATTGCAGGACTTCATTATCCAATTGGAGGTATAATGATGTGTGTTAAGTCACATGAATTTTCAATGAATTAGAACTCAAATATATACATGCCTTCTTTAAAATTGAATGCCCCATCCAAATTAATCACAGCTTTAACAGTGGTCTATGTAGATTCACTGTTAAACTGGAAAAATCAAGTTTGAGTTATGGTATGGCAGGTACATCCTGCAAGTATTGACTGTTATTCTGTTTTGTTATATTTAGGATTCGAAGCAGTGACTGAGATTTGTTAGGTGTTTGAAAGAATTTCAAGAGGGCCCAAATTTCTGATTTTCCAAATTGATATGAGCCAAAGCTACCTACACATTTAGAAAGATTATATTCAATAATGATTATCTTTTTAGCAGGAAAAAGTATCACATAATAACAAATTCTTGAATACAAACTTTTATTTTGATTGTTTTTTACATTTTCATTGAACAAAGCCTACCTTGTACCAAGATAAATCTTTGCGGAGGAATGTAAGTAGGTTTTTATTTTATTTTTTTGGCTTATTAGTGGCTTGATAATATGATTTGAAGGCAAAGAAGAAAAGATAGGCCAATGCAAAATGGCAGGTGAAACAGAAGACCAAGATCAGAATGTAAACTGACCATTCTCAAGAGATGCTGACACCTTTTCCCAGGTTTCTAAGCTGATATTTCAGAGCCTATAAGACCCATTGAGATTCCCATGGTAAGAATTTTGACTTCCGCTGTGAGATTTCTAGTTAAAGACTAGCAGAAACTGAGCAGGGAGTACAAGAGAACCAGACTGATAGTATAAAGACTAAGGTGAGATAATTCTGAGATGTAGTTAACCAGCCTTCTCCAAAATAAGTTGAGCTTAAATGACTAAGGAACTAAAATTAAGGGTTGTGTTTAAAGCAAGTAAAGGTAAAAATAAAAGAGAAATACTATCAGGGTAATGTTGTGATACAGTAATCCAACACATAAGATTTGATGTGCCAATTGTGCTTAGCTCAGTGGTTAGAGCATCTGCCTAGTGTCTGGAGGTTGCAGGTTCAAATCCTGCAGTATGAATTATCTTTTAAGATACATAACTTAACAGGTAATGTCTATACTTGAGATTACAGTTGATTGATAGAGAGGTATATAAGAGAAAACAAGGGTCAAGGGTAATTGCTTGCAGTATGTTTCTCTAACATCAAGAGACTTCAATAATAAACCAAGACAAATGAACTGAGCTAAGAGATGACTGATTCTACTATCAAAAGACTATGACTTTTCTAGAGTAACCAAACAAAGGGTTAGACCACACAATAAAAGCTAGAATGATACAAGCAATGTCAAATGGACCACATGAGCTGTTTACAACTATGGGTTTTTAATAAATAGCATCAAACCAGCTCACAGCCCCAAAGTCTTACACCCAAGCAGACCTTATTAAACCTAGGAACAAGGTGACTGCTCAATAGAATGTTCAATGAATGAAGAGACTGGTAAACTATAGAGTGATAGCACCCAGAAGCAGTGTGAATGTTCTCTTTCAAAGATATCCTAAAAAGACTTTTTATATTCTGGTGACCACAGGAGAGACCTATAACCCCACCTGAACCAGATCAGTGAGATCCAGAAGCTGACTCCTGGATCTAGGTGCTTGAGTTTGGATCATTATTACAATGGGTAAGATTGGTCTGGGATGGACAAGATGGGTCTGGGATGGGTAAGATCAGTCTTGGGATGGGTAAGATCAGTCTGGGATGGGTAAAATTGGTCTTAAGACCAGTCTTAGGGCCTTGCTTCAGCTGGAGTTCTATTGGCCAAGAATGGGTGAATGTGAAGTGACCCAAACTCATTTGGATGGATGTGGATCACCCTGGAATGGTGTTTGTGATGATCAGAAAGCTTTTCTGGAGGTAAAAAACTTTGTCAAACTTGGTTGAGGGGCCGACTGGATCAGGCTGCACCGTGCTGCCCTGCACCAATCTTATTGGTAAAAGAGCAAGGAGACTGGAATTAGCTTTCTTTGGTGTTTTACCCAAGGATCTGTATGACATAGGTGCCAGGGCCAGACACTTGGATTGACATGGCCATGGCTTTTTTTTTTAAAATGTGGGGTCTTTGGGCATGCCCAAAGACCCAGGGCCAGACCTCAGGGCCAGAAAACAAAGCTGGACATCAGGGCCAGACACTTGGAGTGATCTGGCCATGGTTTTTTTTTTTCCTTTTTTAATTTGGAGACTTTGGGCATGCCTGAAGAACCTGTCAGCCCTGAGCATAAGAATGCCATGGACTAACAAAGCAAATTACACTTCATACTCAGTTTCAAGAGTAACAACTAAAAAGTGTACTTATCTACCAAGTAATATTATTGCAGAAATGTATTCTACATGGAAAATGATGTATAGTTCATATTTACACTTTGTACTATAGAGCTGTAATACAGACTGTAATCACATGTGTGAACATGTTACACTAACTAGTACATACAATACTGTAATGCAACTAGTACAGATAGTTGTAACACACACTGTAACATTTATTAAAACATGTTACAGTAACTAGTACAAGTGATTACTGTAATGTAACTAGTACAGTAGTAATACATACTGTAACATGCATGTAAACCATGTTACAATACACAATACACTTGTTACTGAACTATAATAAGTACAATACACTAGTACACATGATTACATTGATACCTCATGCTTAATTAACACTTGGCAATGCATGGACAAAATCCTTGAGGCTTGATACACTCATACAGTAAGTATTTGAAGCATGGCAACAAGCCACAGAAGCCACAAAGCCTCTCAAGCCATGTAACCAAGATACCAGGAAGTTACATCTTGAATCACATGGTAACCATGAAATAGAGAAGTACAATACAAGCTCCAAACATATATAAAAGAGCAGCCTTTTACTTGTGGTAAATCATCATCATCATATATAACCACTTCATTAAAGAAATACACTTTTAAACATACATCACCAATACCCAAGGACTATTGATAGAGTTGTCTGTTTTGTTTCTAGAAGTTTAAATCTGTGATCAACCCTTCTTTTAGAGCTATCTGATTGACTTCTTTATTGGTTACCTCTCTCATAGATCTCCACCTATCAAATATCCTCACAATTTTGACAAATTCTACACTCTAGAAGTAAAATACGAGTAAGTAGACTTTGTCACCAATCTTAGTATATTCTAAGAATAGTTTCTGAATCAAGAACTGACAACTTAGACTCTCTACAATCACCAACTATTCCGGGTTCTTTATCCCCTGCTTCATTTCTTAAATCTCACCTAGAGTGATTGCCACAACCAATAAGAGTTAGTGAAGAGAAAGCCAATAATTCTTGATTTCTTGTCAGAGCCTTATATGTCCAGATAAGGCCTGACCAACAGCCAGTGATATATCACTTTAAATTAGCTGGAGCCATAGTAGCTAGATCAGATTTTGTGGTAATTTCACCACTTGTTTTGAATCTAGGCTGACAACCCAGGGCCGGACAAAAGGGCTGGATAACAGGGCCAGACACCAGGACCAGTTGAGTTGGATGGGATTTGGATGGAGAGGCAGATATTTCCATCTAAACCAGGCATATTTGAAAAGTGGGTGTGGGATTTGGAACATCTTGACCAGACATAGAGGTTATCCTAACAAAATATTGGTCAAGAATAGACACTTGATTCTTCCTCAGAAAGGCCTGAAATAGTTTCACTACCTTGGAATGCTTTGAAGCCCTAGTAGGTGTAGGGAGGCTTATGAAACAAGATGAAAAATGGTGTGGTACATTCCATGTTGTCTGGAAGAAGCCTAGAGAAGTGCATGTTGCATAGGAATATCAGGGAAAGCACTCTACAATACACCAGAAGGTCAGAGAACCTGCTGCAGCATTAACCTTGGACTTCAGGTGCACCACTCATGTCAGGGGGAAGCTTCTTTGAGGCTACCCACCTGGCTATTTGAAAAGAGGATGGGATCATTGGAGACCCCAAAATCTCTATGCAACTATAGGTAAGTCTGTACAGGTTCCACCAAGTACAGACTACAGTTAGTTGACCTCTTAGAAGAGGGTTTTTAAGACTTCTAAAGTCTTATTGGCAAGGATTTCTTTCCTTGTTACAGTGCCTTGGCTTATAACTGGGCTAATCAGTTATCTGCAAGAGCCAACTTTTATAATACAGACTAGAGCTGGGGTAAGCAGCTCAGAGCTCCTTATCCCTGTATTGGTTATCTTTCATCTACTCCTTGGTAATTTTCTTACTATGTAGGAGTCTTAGAGGGGAAGGTCTACCAGACCTTGTCCTGGAGATGGATTTAAATGAAAAAGACTTTCCTTTTAGTTACTCCTAGAGAGCCTTGCACTATTGAGCAGATACTTTTATATAAGTAATCCTCAATATTGTGCTGTGGTTTCTGGTTTGGAGTGTGTGGTAAAAGGTGAGGGGAAAAGACCACTCCTGAGCAGGAGGGAAGGGGTTTATATACCTTTCAGGTTCTCTCCTCTTCACTTTTAGGATATGGGCTGGCTTGTGGTTCCAGCTCATGCTATTACAGGGCCATGTAGGCCAGTCTGTAGTTTGCTACTCTAATGAAAAGGCCTGCTAGTTGGCTCTTGTCATAAGTATACTATTCTTATGACTCTTGAAACTGAGCCTGAGGTGTGGTTTAACTGTTACACTACTCATTACATGTGTAGTACAAAGGTTACACTAGTCATAGGTAACATGTATGTTACACTACTCATTACATGTATGTTACACTACTCATTACATGTGTAGTACATCTGTTACACTACTTACTACATATGTAGTACATGTGTAGTACATGTGTTACACTATGTTTCTACATATGTTCATCGTTTGTTACACATGTAATACATATGTTACTATGTTTTTACATCTCTTCTTCTTAGTTACTACATATGTACACATCTTGTTTCAGTCTGTGAGACTGTCATGCAGTCCTCAGGGCTGACAACTCAATAGGCTCATGCAGCTCCCCCACCCATGCTGGATTTGATGGTGGTTTGATATTTTGCTGATTTATCTCTGATCTCCCAGTGTGTTCTGGCCTGCCAGTGACCAGTAAATGGGGGCTGTGAGTGTATATTGGAGACCCAAAAATGATAAAAGAGAGTCAAGGGATTACCAAAGAAATATAAGCATATACATGATCAAATCAATGGGTGAAGAAGGTTTGAACTTTGAGAGAAAATTAGCCAGTGATCAAAATGGTATTAAAATCCAAATATAGTTATAACTCATTGTAGAGCAGTCTTACAAATAATGGATTGAAAAAGGGGGTATACTGTTAATTAGAGCTTGTTGTAGTCCCACAATAGAATTTATTTGATTTGAAATTGAAAAAAAAAAAGTAATGGTTGTTGGTGCAGTCTGTAATAGTGGCAAACAATTTTTTTTTTCTGAAAGTGCTATTGTTTTAACTTTCCACACTATCTACATCTTTATGTGTTTGGTATGTACTGTACTATACTAGTTACAACCCGTTTTCTCTATGTTCTTCTGTGGATGGTCTACAAAGCCTTCACAGTAAGTCCTGTCAAGAAGCAAACAATGTCCAAAAGGAGACACATGAAGATGATGTGATTATAAATTGACATCAAAGAATGTGGTCACCAAAAGCAAACTTTGAAAAGAATGTCACTGACAAAACATCAAAAGCAAACTCTGAAAAGAGTGCTGTTGACAAAGGAGAATTTTGCATGCGCACCTGGGGTAATAAAATTCATGAAAGGAGTCACTTCCAGTTTTTATAATGGGAAGAAGATGTCTTTGAGTGGATATTTTAACAAAGTACTTACTTTGACAATAAATCTGAAAATGACTGAAAATGGATATTTAAAATAACCTAATTGTAATTCTCACAATGTCTTGAGAGAAAACAAGAGTCTTTGAGGGAAAAATTGATAAAGATGTGACCTGGGGGTATCAGGTACGTAGTGAGTGTCTTGAAAACAATGGCTATGAAGCCAGATGAAGCTATGAAGCTGAGAAAGACAGACCTGGCACACAAGGCACAGGGATCAGAAGGAAAAAATGACAAAAAGGTAGAGATTCTGGAGAGAGAGATGAATCAATACAGCATTGAGTATTTGTTCCAGTGTTCTGATTCCATCGGTTCAATACAGCCATTAACCAACAATAGCATAGCCCTATATCACACACCAAATTTTCCTGTATACCCCCACCAACCGTTCCCTCTCACAGTCTCTTTTCCCCATCTGCAAAAAGAGACTGTGAGTAAACACCCCAAACCCCTACAACCTTAATCATCAAATTCACCCACACTCTGACATTTTTTTCTTTCTTCTGAATTCCTTTTTATCTTCATGTTGTTTAAACCCAAACCAAACTCACTTTAAGTCCGCAGATCACGAGCCAAGTACTGCTCATCCTCATTTACCATGTAACAACTTTCTTACAAATCCCATCACACTTTCCTCTTTAGGTCAGCACCATCTTTAACAGGGCAAGGGTAGATAAAATGATCAGTATCTCATCTCACCTTACCACTTAACAAACAGGCATCCATCTGTGTTTTCAAACTTCTCAGTATTGTGAAAGATGGAGAGTGTAACATAAGAATTTTAAAGAGAAAGACTTACAAATTCTATTCCGATGAGGAAAATAATTTGACAGTTGACATATCAAGGCACTCTATATATAGCTGTTTTGAGCAAGCCATGCATGGCTTATTCCAGAAAAGGGAAAACCATTCATTTTACTCATACTCAAGCACAAACCCCTTATTCCCAATCAAACTCCTTGAAATCAAAAAGAGAAACATTCTTCCCTTACACTTTGAGTCAATGACACAAAGCTATCCTCCCCAATGTGCTCTAGGTCAAAATAACCTGGGCTCCCCTTTCTTTTCAAGTCATTTGTCATGAAACAGAAATTCCCAATGTGCTCTGGTCAAAGGAGACCAGAATTCCCATTTGCTTTGAGTTGTCAACATAACATCCAAATTCCCAATACACTCTGAATCAAACTTGTTTCAGAATTCCTGTGTAGCCTGATGGCCTTGACACTCATATTCCCTGACATGTCTTGATAATAGACAAAAGTGAATAAAAGAATAAAGAAAAAAAAAACCCCCCAAAAAATCTAATGTTTTTGAACAAATATTTCCTTGATTTTTATATGTATTTTTTTTTACCAAGGTATCATCAATCCAAGAGTTTTTAGGTTCATCATGAAAGGGTATAGGGAAAATAAAACAAACCTATTTGGATATAACAGGAGGCAATCATCTATCCAAAGGAAAAACTTAAAGATATTGGTAGTATTGATGGTTTGTCAAGTGGTTCTACTTAAAAATCTCCTTCATAGTTCATAATTACTTTTTTTTTTTTTTTGAAAAAAAAACCAAAAGCCTTCTCTTAGTGCCAATTCATTTCATACAGTCAATCTGAAAAGTTATGGTTTTTTGAGTCCCAATTGACATCAAAAAATGCACCTCTGGACACTGTAAACAGCTACTAAAGGTAGTCATACAGATGTACCTGTATGAGTACCTAAAGTATTGTACACCATGAAAGCTTTTTCAGGTCTGGCTCACGTCACAAATATATTGTGGGCAGAATTTACTGTTGGCTGATGTACATAAATTTGACACCTTCCCTGCAAAAACAAGCCTCACACAGCCCTTATGTGTGCCTCAAATACAGGTGTCAACAAAAACCAAAGAAGCCATGTAAGGGAGGCTAATTTGGGAAGGGGAAGACCCACCAACAGGGGGAATCAAACCCACTATATCATAGGGTGAGACTGCACCTAAGGCAGAAGTTACCAACTACACTATGTCAGCCATTACTGACACACCTCAAATGGGGAAATGATACAAATGCATGCAACTTCAACTCTTTTTTTTGTCTTTCTCTCTATAGTTCAATCTGGAAGGCCAAGGGTGCTGCAGATGCAGCTGATCTATTTCAGGCCTGTCAGGAGGCACTTGGTGAGATAGATGGACCTGGTTTGGGAGATCTTTGGCAGTGAACCTGTTGTGACCTGAGGGTCACATGGTGTAAACCATACCATATGGTGACATAGGGGATCACCTGAGGTATCTGTCAGGTAGCCTAGTGGTTAAGGCAGCCCATGCATGTTGGGTCCAGATCCATTGGATCTGGTTGTGGCTGGTTCAAATCCAGCTGTGACCATCTTGTGGACTATAATAGAACCATACTGTAGTTGACGTTGGGGGCAGGTGCTTTCTGGTGGTCTCCAACTGGAATTCTAATTGTGTAACACCCACCTACAGTGGTGCATACAGTGAATGTACATAATTTTCATGTCTGTTTTACTTACATTCACCCAAATACACCCCTGTGGTGTAGAAGGTGGTCTCCTCCTATTGCTTCCTATCTCCCTGTCACTTCCTATTCTTGCTGACAGACCACCAAACTTGCACTCTTACACTCACCATCCTACACTACACATACTTGTACACATACTTTGTACTGTAGCATGTGTAGCAAGTGCTGATGTAAGCACTTGAGACTCATCTGGATATTGCCCTTTTCTTTGTTTTTTTATTTTTTTTACTTTTGATCAAGATATCAGCAATCAACCCTTCAACCTCATACCCACCTCACCACTTTCCCTCTCACCTCACTCAACCCAAGTCCATTCATCACCACCTTTCATGTCACCCTCAGCCAACCTAAATACCCTGTGTTGGCACTCCACATTGTCACCACAGTGTTTTGCATTATGGAAGGACCTCCACCCAAAATCACTGCTTCCCACATCAACCTCCAACCCAACACTCAACCTGCTCCAGTTCAAAACCAAGTCCCAACCACTCACCCATCTCATGCTCATATCAACCATATCCAGACTCAAGCCAACCTTTATCAAATTCAAAGCCAAGCCAACATCAAACGGATTCAAACACATGCCAAGAATGATCAAAATCAAAGCAATACTGAGATCAGTCATGTACAAACTCAAGCCAAAATTAGCAGGTTACAGATTCAGGCCAAAATCAGCTGAATACAAACTCAGGCCAACATCATTCAGCTACAAACACAAGCCCAAATCAATTGTTTAACAAGTCAGACTGCCAACCAAGCAATATCCTCTGAGACTAATTATTCAGAATATGGGGGGTTGGGGGAGGGGTGAGTCATCAATAACTTGATACATATTCAGAGAGCTATTTATTCAAATTAACTTTTTCTTATTTTTTTTAGTTTGATAATCAGTAAAGTGAACTCTTGGGATATGGTGCTGAAGCACACTACCGCATGGTGGCAAAAATCAGTGTTGCCACTGCACCACCTAGGGACAATCCACACAGGGG